>JACXGM010022329.1:0-16853 GCA_016801145.1 Umbra pygmaea | reverse complement strand
GCCTTCACCTCTGTTGTTGGAACCTCGATCTCACAGTCTGTGAAAATTTTATTTTTTGCGTGTTTAGCCATTGTAATTCAGGCAAATAAATGGCATATATAGGCTATCTGAATATTAATTTATGGGAGGAGGCAAGGCGGGGTCAGTGGCTCGTTCACGTGCGTTCAATCTCACGTTGATTGTGATTTATAAAGGAAAGCTGCACAGGACCTGGCGTACGACCGGTTTTATACATGTGAATTTTTCTGTGCGTACGTACTTTTCCAGTTTTGGCCGTACGCCATCTTTTGGTATGTAAGCTGCGCAATCTTTTATACATGAGGCCCCAGGTCTCTTCACCACTGGATCAGACGAGGTGAACGACTGCCCCTGAACAGCTGAAAATCAGAAAGTTAGTGAGAGACAGCCAATAGCCAAGTATCATAGCTCTATCTCCTTTCTTACAGTACACAGTATAATTAGTTACTAAGCTGTAGAATGAAATGTCTCCAGCACTCACCAGAGATGAGAGCCAGGACAAACACACACAATCTCATTGTGGGGATGTTCTAAGGTTCTGGAAGTAAAAGACTACAACTGGCCGTTGTGAGTGATGTACCTGTTGTGTGGAGTCCAGTTATTATAGAACTCTTTGAATGGGAGGAGAACTTGGTTCTTATTATAATGAACAAATTTGCATCCACATGGTGTGAAATAGCTCTTCCCTTAGCTTTAGCGCTTTAGAGATATTGCCTCTGTTGAAATATGTTGTAGTAGACTGAGCTGTCAGCTAATTTGTTAAAGTACTGTATATATTCTGTTAAAACACTTAGGGCTATATTGTCCGTGATTCAATGTGTGTACTAGCCGTACACGTTGGTTTGTATAACTGCAGTTGTGTAATGTCTTTAAGCACAGCTTTGCTTTCAGTCTGCACTGTCCTTTAAGATAAGAATCTGGAAGTCACTCTAGGAATGCTGAAATTTATTTCACAGTCTAAATAAGCCCTGTTGTCATCATATCAAATTAACAAATCCAATTCAACTAGTCCAGGCTGCAAATGAAAGTCTGTAAATAAACAATTTAATATCTATTTATTTTTTCATATTTCTTTTTAATGGGAAGGGTCATGTAATTTGTCAAATGCTTGGGAAAGTGTTGTGAAAATATATTTTGCTTTGGGAACATGTTTCAGAAGTAAAAAATCATTTTTATGGGCGCAGCTGAGTTCACAAGTTTTGGAAATGTCCTAATTGAGACCAAAATGATGAATAAGAGTTCATAACTAATCAGTGATCTATGAAATGAATACCAAGAGTAAAACAATGATTATTTGTGGTGAATAGGTAGTAATGAACTCCCATTACCTGGTCATTTGGGTTTTATTCTGGGACTTCCCAAAACAGGTGAACCCAGCCGGATACATTTACTTGTCATTTTGACAACTCTGTTGGGGAGGGTCAACAATTTTAATATTTTCTGCGGCCTTTACAGTTTTTTCCATATACACTATGTCATAAAAAATGTTTGAGTTTGACAGGATGACTTTTTAGTCAGTGAAAGTTTCATACTGAGATCAGTGCAGATCAGTTTTTGTATGACACTGCAGCCTTCTGTTTCACTGTGTCTCTGGCACAATAATAAACAGCAGAGTCTTCAGTCTTTAGGGTGTTCATCTGGAGATACAGCTGGTTGATGCTGTTTGTTCTGGAGATGGTGAACCGACCCTGAACAGACTGGGAGTAGTAAGTTCTACCATCACTGGGTGCAATATATGCAATCCACTCCAGTCCTTTCCCAGGAGCCTGTCTGATCCAACCCATCCAGTAGCTACTGAATGTGAACCCAGAGGCTGTACAGGTTAGTTTGTGTGATTCTCCAGGCTTTTTAATCACTGGTTCAGACTCAGTCAGTGTCTGACCCTGAACACCTGTTGATAAAATGACAGGATTTTAAATGTTAAAGCTTTAAGTACACAAAAGCATCTACATTATTAAATGAAATACATTAAAGTGTTTACCTGACAATCCTATCGTCAGAAGTAATAGCTTTACTATGTCACACATTTTAAAGGTTTGATTATTTTCACTAGCTATTCTTATGATTTCAGCCTGTCTCTTCCAAACTGCAGTCAGATAAGTAGCAATGTAAGAGCTCTGTTTTGCATTGACCCCTCCTAACAGGATGGGAAAAACATACATATTAAACAGAGAACTCTGATATGTTGAGCAGGTTCATATGGCCTGAATACTTGATTATTCAAATGACTTGTTCATGCAAACCAAACTAGGTGTCACAATTCCCCATGTGTCGGCGTAGATAGAGGCCGGCGTGAAGGGGATGCAATCAAACTTATTTAATAAAAAATAATACTTGGAAAACAAACACTGCCACGAGGGGCTAAACCAGAAGATAATCCAATATATAACTTGACAGAACACGCAGCAGGAACACGCAACATAGAACATTGACCGACAAGAGACAAGACCAAACACTCAACCTAAATACAACTATTAACAAGAAACAATGGACAACACCTGGGCAAGGAAATTAACTAGACAGGGATCTATTGGATAACAGAAACATGTGACAAGACATGGGAGTTACTAACAATGACAGCACAAACTCAAATCAAGGATAATCTACAATACACAACAGAGGCACAAGAGGGAGGCAAACACCACACAAGGGGAGGGAACCTGAATACTAACATAGGACATATACACAGGGCAGTACACAGAGGACACATGAGGTAAATAACCAACTAACTAAACCACCGTGAAAACACTGAAGGCAACAAGGAGACATAACAAAATAATTAAAACAAAAGGGAGTCCATACAAAGGCTCTGCCTAGCAGCCCTCCCTGGGCTGGATGTGACAGAAGCCCCTTCCAAAAACCCACAACACCGGGGTGGGCTCAACAATAGGGACCGGGGCAAGAAGGGCAGAGGGACCGGGGCAAGAAGGACAGAGGGACCGGGGCAAGAAAGGCAGAGGGCGGCCCGGGGTCAGGAGGGACAGAGGGCGGCCCTGGGGCAGGAAGGACAGAGAGGGGCCCTGGGGCAGGAGGGACAGAGAGGGGCCCTGGGGCAGGAGGGACAGAGAGGGGTCCTGGGGCAGGAGGGACAGAGAGGGGTCCTGGGTCAGGAAGGACAGAGAGGGACCCTGGGGCAGGAGGGACAGAGAGTGGCCCTGGGTCAGGAGGGACAGAGAGAAGCCCTGGGTCAGGAGGGACAGAGAGGGGCCCTGGGTCAGGAGGGACAGACGGTTCAGATGGCCAGGGGACTGGTAGTTCAGATGGCCAGGGGACAGGCAGTTCAGATGGCCAGGGGACAGGCAGTTCAGATGGCCAGGGCGGCAGGGGGTCTGGGAGCCCTGGCGGCAGGGGTCTGGGAGCCCTGGCGGCAGGGGGTCTGGGAGGTCTGGGGACGAAGGTCCGGACGGGAGTCCGGACGTCAGCGGCGTCGGCGACGGGGGTCCGGACGTCAGCGGCGTCGGCGACGGGGGTCCGGAGATCAGCGGCGTCAGCTGAGAGCAGACAGCCACCAGAAGCTCAGGCGGTGGGCGGACTGCTGCCGGAGGCTCTGGCGGTGGGCGAACTGCTGCCTGAGGCTCTGGCTGTGGGCGGACTGCTGCCGGAGGCTCTGGCGGTGGGCGGACTGCTGCCGGAGGCTCTGGCGGTGGGCAGACTGCTGCCGGAGGCTCTGGCGGTGGGCAGACTGCTGCCGGAGGCTCTGGCGGTGGGCAGACTGCTGCCGGAGGCTCTGGCGGTGGGCAGGCTGCTGCCGGAGGCTCTGGCATTGGACAGGCTGCTGCCGGAGGCTCTGGCGGTGGGCAGGCTTCTGCCGGAGGATCTGGCGGTGGGCAGGCTGCTGCCAGAGGCTCTGGCGGTGGGCAGGCTGCTGCCGGAGGCTCTGGCGGTGGGCAGGCTGCTGCCGGAGGCTCTGGCGGTGGGCAGGCTGCTGCCGGAGGCCAGCTGAGAGAGAAGCCCGAACATGCTCTCCAGCAGGCGGGTGAACCCTTGATGGTCTTCCAACAGAGGGTGGTCTGCCTTCCACAGGGCCAGGGCGAAGGTAAGGGCCCCACCCTCCAACAGGGAAATAGAGAGGGTTACCCGGTCCCTCTCCGATAGCAGGCCAACCTCCTGCCTCCTAGGTAGGCCCCTAACCCTCCCTATCCTGGGAACGGGATCCCTGACATGGGAAAGGAGGGGAGGCCTTGGGGAGCTAGACTACATGCTAGGGGTTTTAGCACTTACGCTAGCCGGGACACATAAACTAGCCTGTGAGCTAGTGTCAAGAACTGAGGTCCTAGGGGCGATTACATGAGCCCTAGGGGCATTAACTGGGGTCCTAGGGGCGGTAACAGGGGCCCTAGGGGTAGCACCTGAAGCCTTGGGGGACATAAATGAAGGCCTTGGGGCCATAACTGAAGGCCTTGGGGCTACAACTGGAGGCCTTGGGGCTACAACTGGAGGCCTTGGGGCTACAACTGGAGGCCTTGGGGCTGTAACTGGAGGCCTTGGGGCTACAACTGGAGGCCTTGGGGCTACAACTGGAGGCCTTGAAGCTACAACTGGAGACGTAGGGGCGCTTACATGAGCCCTAGGGGCAATACCTGGGGCCCTAGGCATTAACAGAGGCCCTAGGGGCATTAACAGAAGCCCTAGGGGCATTAACAGAAGCCCTAAGGGCAGAAACTGAAGGCCCAGGGGGACTAGCCTTAAAGCTAGGGGAACAACCGGCCTGGAAACTGGAGAAAGAATTAGTGGGAGTGCTGGAACTGAAGGGAAAACCAATGTGGCTAGCTGGCGGGCTACTGGGACCTTGTTGGGAGACAGGAGAAGGGGAAGGGCTAGATACACTGGTAGGGAACTGTGAAACTCCCACACTAAGACGGGGAGCCCTGTTAATCGGGCTCACAGCCTGTACCTCAGCTTTAGGGTACTTGCAGTCCTCCTCCTCATCCGTCCATGCATCCTCCTCCTCTCCCGAGCTGTCCTCACCTCCGTAGAGGTGTTTGACTTCGTCCCACCTCGAGACCTTTAACATACCCCCAAGGTACAGCCCTGCAGCGTCGTCCTCCCTCACGGGGAAAAGGTTGAACCTCGCCTCATCCACATAGTCGAAGGTCCTCATCGGAACTGTCGACGTCCCACATGTCGGCAAGGCAAAAACGTTCCGTGGGCTGTGCTCCCTCCACGAAACACAACCTACCGAGAGGGAGAGGAAATTCCCCCTTGGGTCTGTGGGCGATCCCTCGCTGCCTCTTATGAGGGTCGTCAATCTGTCACGACTCCCCATGTGTCGGCAAAGAAAGAGGCAGGCGCGTAGGGGATGCAATCAAACTTATTTAATAGAAATAATACTTGGAAAACAAAGTATTTTAGCTCTGTAGCTCTCAACAGAGGCGGTCACATTTTCTCCCTCTCCCTTCGCCTATCTCCCTGCTTGCTATTCTTGTCTCGTCTTGTCCTGTTGAGAGACTCTCGTAGCACTGCTCTCCAAACCAAGGAAATTATGGATTTGATCAACTGGTCTCTAAACGCAATTGACACCATATTCTCAACGAGAAGCTTGGGTTCGGGGGAACCTAACTGCCCTGCCGGAACGTATGCAGCTGGCTACACGATGGACGCATGGGAGAGGTGGCGGGTCGTGTGTCTGGCGGCTCTTTCCGTGGAGGACGTTGAAGATATCTACCTATTCGGAACCATGATAACAGGTCTTCTACTGATGGGATTAGGCGTTGCCCTGGTTTATCGTGAAATTAAGAAGACGGTGACAGCTGTTCATAGCCCCACAGGGCTGCATGTCATGATTGAAACAGTGGGCAGAGCTGTCTGCACTCAGACTGGGTCTATAGACCACACGTTGTTTAACATCATGGAGAAGCTCACAGTTTTGCAAAGGAAAATGGATCGTTTCGGAGACCAAAATGGACCAAATTGACTCAGGAGGGACCAGCTGTGCAATGTTAATGCGGCTGCTTACCCTAAGAAGTCAACAAATCGTATCTATTTCGGCTCTCCACAACCGGCCTTGGACAAGGCGCCGTTGGAAAACAAACCCTCCCGGATAGCGTTGCAGTGAAATGCTCTTGTTTTTGTTCCTTCCCCCATCACCAGACACCTGGAGATTGTGACTCTGTCTGGGACATTGACCAAGGTTGTCTCCATAACAACATCCTGCAGACTTGTCACTTTGGGATTGTTGCTAGACACAGAAATCTCCAGGCCTACACACACACACGAACTCTCACACATATGTACTGATACACCTCCCCCCCATCCCCCGCCTTCGCAGCTTCATACCCGGCCGCCTGACAGACGGGTCTTTGACCAGCGCCTCGAGGCTGCAGGACAAGATGGCTGCCTGTCTGGTTTCTGGCTATCTCATTCCCCTTTTTCCCGCCCCCACCACAATCTGTTGCAAGTTCTTTTTCCTGTAGAGTGTACTGATTGTGCTAATGTTGCTGAGGAGTTTTTTTCATGTTACCACACTGTACCCCCGAAGGGGCATAATATGGGGCTGCCTTTTTTTTCTCCTCGACTTTCCTCACGTAATGCTGTATTGTTTTTCTAAAATCCCTGTCTTCCTGTCCTGTCTACCCCCTTTGTCATAATGTTTTTGTAATTTCGCTGGTACTTTGTGACTAAGTGACAATAAAGTGACAACTTAACAACTTAATTTAACTTAACTTAAACACTGCCACGAGGGGCTAAACCAGAAGATAATCCAATATATAACTTGACAGAACACGCAGCAGGAACACGCAACATAGAACATTGACCGACAAGAGACAAGACCAAACACTCAACCTAAATACAATTACTAACAAGAAACAATGGGCAACACCTGGGCAAGGAAATTAACTAGACAGGGATCTATTGGATAACAGAAACATGTGACAAGACAAACTCAAATCAAGGATAACCTACAATACACAACAGATAAATGTGCTGTCTTCTCAAAATAATATCAACACACATCCAGTAAGTGTCAAGGTATTGTGGGGTGAAGGTGGAGAGAGGGGGACACAGGCAGACAGGTGGCTTCGTAGTTGCTTATTTATTTATATTTGTCTGTTCTTTAGAGCTCACGCAGGAAGGATTGCAGGGTACACGGATAGTTAGGTGCACAGACAAAACCACTAGACTAAACTTGAGACACGTAACAGGATACACGAAATAGCGGAGTGCACAAACACTAACGGACTCACTTTTCACAAAACCACGAACGTGGCTCCTGGACAGACTTCAACAGCAAACAAAGCAGCAAACGAGAATCCCACTGACAATGTAATAATGAACCGCGCCTTCCTCTCTCCCACCTAGGACTGATATGGGAACCGAGCTAACCAGCTGACAGCAATTAGGTGATTAGATCACTCTGTTCCCAATCAGTACCCAAGTGGAAGAGGGGAAGGCGCTACACAGCACACAATACAATTAACTGTAACACACATGTAACCACAAATCAAAACCACAGTACATAGCACTGGAATAATAATAATAATAATAACAATATAAAGAACTCAATTATCTACACTAAACCTTCATACAATGAGTCCATATCTCAGTTCATATCGGAACAGGAGTCCCACTCTGGGACTCCTGTTACAGAATCCCTTCCCAAGGCCTCGGCGACCCCAACGAGGCAAAACAGAAGCCAAACGAGAGGGGAAGGGAGGGCGGGCAGCACAAAATCCCCCCCCAAGCACCGGACAGCGCCCCACCACACCTTCCATGACGGCGGCTCTGCCGGTGGGCGAGGCAGCCATGGCAGCATCCCTATTACAGCTACACATCTCCGCTTAGGTGGCGAGGCAGCCCCGGTAGACTCCGGCGGCGAGGCAGCCCCAGTAGACTCTGGCGGCGAGGCAGCCCCGGTAGACTCCGGCGGCGAGGCAGCCCTGGTAGACACAGGCAGCGAGGCAGCCCCGTTAGACACAGGCGGTGAGGCAGCCCCGGTAGACACAGGCGGCGAGGCAGCCCCGGTAGACACAGGTGGCGAGGCAGCCCTGGTAGACACAGGCAGGGAGGCAGCCCTGGTAGACACAGGCAGGGAGGCAGCCCCGGTAGACACAGGCGGCGAGACAGCTCCGGTAGACACAGGCGGCGAGGCAGCCCCGGTAGACACAGGCGGCGAGACAGCACCGGCAGGCTCCGGCGGCGAGGGAAGACCCCCGGTAGGCTCCGGTAGTGAGGCAGCCCGCAACTCCTCCATCAACTGCTGGACCATGTCGTCCAGCCACCCCTTGGGAGGTAGGAGCGGCGCCTCCAGTGGAGCCAGCTGAGGAGCGGTCCGTTGCGGAGCCGGCTGAGGTGGAGCCTGGTGATGGTGGTGCGTGGAGGACCCTGACAGCATGCCGGCTGCCAGGGATTCTGCAAAATTCTACGACTCTGAAAAGAAACGTCTGGCTCAACATCTGGTTGAGTGAAACATGTGAGTGCCCTTCACAATCCCACGTGTCCAGGGAGTTGCGGAGCTTCCGACAAGGCAGGGTATAAATTGAACAAGATGATTTGGTAGGGAACAAAAAATACTAGAAGTATAATACTGGAGTATAATTTCTATTTTTTTTACTTGATCACATTTACTGGATCACATCACAATGTTGCTGAAAATAGAACGATATAGTTCCATCCTTAAGATGCAGCCTGTAAATTCAGATGGATAGTGGGGGAGGGCGGTATTGTGGTTGGGATTATGTTGGGGGGGAGTAAAATTAAAAAAATGTATTGATTTGATATATTGCTAGACACTATCTTTACTGTTATTTATTTGTTTTTGTCAATCTTTATAAATAAATTTATTTAAAAAAATGATGCAGTCCATTCGTTTGACGTATAGGGATTGTGTCACTAAAGAATACTGAACCAGGATTATTTGAACCAGGCAATGTTTATCCACTCCTGAACTGTCCATTGTTGCTGGTAAAGTGCCCACTAGAGTTGCTTTGTCTTCACATACTGATACAAGAGGAATCTGATGTGTCATCTTTTGCAATAACAACATTTGGTAGAGAGAGAGACCAAACTGGCATTTGATAGTGCTTGTTTGTTTAATGGAGATGGTCTGGAACGTATACAGCAGTATGTGGTTGCAGGTGAAATGTTGTAGCGAGGGCACAACGAATATACATATACACTAAATACTCTTTACACTCTAACACGGTGTAGACACGAACAAAAAACCAGAGCAGTATGTACAGAGCGTACACACAACCTTCCGAACTACAATTCACTCTTCTCACAATATCATTAAATGGTACCGTTCCCCAGACCTCCTCCCGCAGACACTATAATAATGAATCGCACCATCCTCTCCTTCACCAAGCACTGATATAGGGACCTATATACCAGCTGGATATAATCTACTAATTAGGTGCAATCAGTCCTTACCAGTACCGGGTGAATGAAGGGAAGGCGCCATACAGCACACAATATTGACAGTCAATGATACATTATATATTATATCAACTATAACGTAATCAACAGCACGTAGCACTGGCATATGACATAAACGAAAACTATAATGAACTGAAAACCTATAAAAGCATAAGAGTCCATGTACTCAGTTCATATGGAACAGGAGTCCCACTCTGGCCAAATTGCCTGGCATTAACGATCATACAGTATCACCTAAGTTGCAATTGTTTAGCTACTAGTGGCTTGATTCCTGTCTGCTTGGTATATGCTGGCAGAGACTTATTGCAGCCAACATTGGTTCTACTATTGACTATTGACTGATACTTATGGAACCAACAATTCTTTTATTTTATTTTTTGATTCATTTTTTTGTGTCCCAATGAAAATATTTGTCCAGGTACGTTGTGAAAAACAAATAGTAAAAATCCCAATACAAGCCTATTTCATTCCAGGTTGTCAGACTACAAAATGTGGAAAAGTCCAAGGGGGTGAACACTTATGCAAGGCTTTGTATAGCAAGCAACGGTCACATGATTAGCTGCAATCAATATTATCAATGTAGTGATGTACCTATTAAACTGATCACTGAGTATTTAATAGCTACATCAGAGGTCCTCAAACCCTTCCATGGAGGGCCTAGTGTATGCTGGTTTTTGGTCTTTCCCTTCAATTAGAGCATAATTAGGACCTAGACTGCCAGGTGAGGGGAGATCCTAACCAATTAGTGAGCTACACCATCTGGCTTGTACAAGGTAAACGTGAAAACCTGCATACACTAAGCCCTCCATGGAAGGGTTTGAGGACCACTGAGCTACATGTTTTTCAAGAGATATTTTCATCCAGTGCATGAGAATCAGAAGGCTTTGAAACTCAGTCCTAATGACAAATAATTTCAAAAAAAAAAAATGCAGTGGTTCCCAAACCTCGCCTGGAGAACCACCAGCCATGCCAGCGTTTAGATGTAGCCCTCAAGATTCACCAGAACTTGTTAGTAGTCAAGTTGAATCAGGTGTGCAAGCCAGTGGGTAGTTCAAACACAAGGACTGGAGAGGTTTGGGACCCACTGCCTTTAATAATAATTAAAAAATAATAATAATAATAATATTAATAATTTCACAGGCATATTATCTCTGTGCTAAAATGTATTTGAGTCTCATCTCTCCGCTCACACCCAGCTGATGATGTATTTACTTTACCCCTGCATACTACATCAACAACACACCAACAGCTGGCAGGATCTCGAAGCTTCCGGGGCAGAAAGGGAAAAACTCTAAAAGATGATAGATCTGAGATAGAAGCTGAGAAAGATGAAGAGGAGGAAGAGGCAGCCACTGAGGGAGAAAGCAGGTGACCCTAAGCCATTTGGCCAAGATGTTTACTCAGGTCCCGGGAAAAGGGACTTCAGGAGGGGGAGAGAGGATGACGTTGAGATGACCACCTGAGCCCATTACAGTCAAACCACCACCAGCATGCTGCCTCTCCACCAAGGAGTGTTCGACAGGGCTGTGGTGGTGGTGGTGGGGGGGGGGGGGGGGGGGGGGGGGGGGGGGGGGGGGGGGTGATGTAGATTCAGGGGGCCCTGAAAGAGACTGGGCACTGCAATTTGAATAAAGTATAATTTATCATATCGGTGGGGCCCAGTTCCAGTTTTGTTTATTTGTCACATGTACAGGAGACACAGATTACATTGTATGTGTACAGTGAAAATCTTGTCCCTGCAGCTCAGCAATTGACATAATAAAAAATAATAAAACAGAAGAATGCAAATAATAAGATATAATAAGCTATGAGGGTATGGGGTACTGAGAAATAATGTTGAGAGGAGCGCATCAACATATACGTATACAGGCTGTTCGTGTAAACAAAACCCTATGAGTCATACTATGGGGTATAATGGGTTCATTGAGTTACACCAAAATGTTATCAATCAGTAGTGTTAAAAAACTACATAGTTTGCTGTGAACGCCCGAGGCTCCAAGTTGCCAAATGATGGAAATCCTGGCTATGCCCATGCTTGAACACAAAAACTGTTTCCATTCCCTGTGGCTCCTCCCATTACATACTCTAATTCATATCTATCATATTTTCTTCACTTAGGATTTCATATTTTACTTTTGATATTACATTTGAAATGAACAGTACAATTCAAAACCAGCTCAATCAGTATTACATTTTGCAAATTTTTTGTGGTGTAATTTCAGGGTTCCTGTAATTTGTTGGCAAAAACTGTCTGTCTATGAAGACAAAAGCATAGCCCTCCCTCTAGTGGACTACATAGTGAACGAGACAGACTTGTGCTCTTTCTTTTTTAATACAAATGGAATGTTCAGACTAGATGTGTTTGGTATTTTATATACAAGGGGGGCCTCAAGTTTTTTCATGAAAAATTATCAATCAGCAGTTTCCAACAGTGATAGGCATTTGCAATATTGGTAAACTATATTCAATGTGTATTCATATTTAAATCAATTTAGTGCCACATTGGTGAATTAAGGTATCAATAAAAAATGTATTTTTCAAATATTTTTTTATTACAATTGACGACAGTGATATAGGTCACAAATAAAATGCACATTACATATACACCTATACCCCCCATACTCCCACACAGAACAGTACCTCCCACCAAACATGACCCCCTTCACCTCCCCCACCAACACCCAACCTGCCCCACACCCACATAACACCCCACCAGCAACAGACAAAACAACATATAGAAAGCCTAAAGCAAACAAATGAAACATAAAAACACAAAAAAGAGAACAGGACAAAAATTTGCAAGCAAAGATATTAAAATAATATAAATATATACATATGGTGAAGTGATAAAGTGCTCATCAAGGGGAGGGGCTGCACATAGGTGTATCACGCCGTGCCCAAAGCAAGTGAATTAAAAGAAAACAATACAAATAAAAGCCACCATTTTATGCATTAGTAATCTTTTATTCCCAAAAACATTATATGTGATTGTAGAAATTCTACAGATGTATGCACGAAAAATATATATACGTAGCAACATCTTTTATGTTGAATGTGTCAGGATCCAGGCAAGGAATCGAGGGTGAATCCAAAAGCAGATGAACACGAGGTGAGTGACAACATAATAATATTTATTGAATGTATTAGGTCAGGATAATGGTAGGCAGTTCAGGATAACCAGAGATGGTGGCGGGACCAGTGGAACTGAGACCATTTGTGTGGGAACCCAGTGAGTGGATGAAATCCCGGGGAGTGACGACCAGGGGCCTCATTTATCAACCGTTCTTACGCACTAATATGTGCGTAAACAGTTAGTACGAACAATTCCATGCAAAAGTTACGATTTATCAAGCAAAGAGAATTCTTGGAAGTGTGCGTAAATGTAAGAATGGTCCATACCATGCGTAGCTACCTACAAACAATTCTGAGTGGTGAAAAAAGGCAATGGTCCTGTACAAACTGGAACGTGATATAGGCCAATTAGATTGAAATCAAGTATGAAAACATTTCGCAAAGGATTGAACTAATTATTAAAATATTGAAATCATGTCATTTAACACCATACGGGGAGCTGTTAATACTGGCAGATTAATTTATTGTGCAGTTACATGTATAACACAATGAAATGCCAATGGGACCACTATAAAACTGTCAACTAACCCGGATTATCCAACTGAAAATGGCAGATCTAGCCATGTTGAAAAGATTTGGCACACACTGAATTTCGTCGAGAGCACATTTTCACAGACAGGTATGACTTTTTCCAGAAAGTAGTGATTGGCTTATTAGCAGATTTCGTTTCCCTAAACCCATTCTACTGGAATTATGCGAAGATCTAAGGCCTACTTTACAAAGACCAAAAAGGAGATCGATTGCCATTCCAGTGCACATTCAAGTGTTATCCACATTGGGGGTGTTAGCGATGGGCACTTTTCAACATGAGCTTGCTGATTGGTCTGGCATGCTGTTGAATGTGGTGGCGAGATGGCCGGTTGGAACACATGACTCATTCATTCTGCAGAACAGCAACGTAGGACTTGCGACTAGGTCACTGTCTCCTCCTGATCCAATTCCCGACAGCGAATGTTTCTCCGACAATTGCTGCAATTCTTAATTGTAGGGGATGAACGCTTGTCTCATTTCTTCCTCCTCCAGTTGCAGCAATGTCCCGCCTGTGTGCAGCTACGGCCATTTTTTGCACTTGATTTTATATCAAACCACTTCTTAATTTCTGGCAACGTGCGCATTTGAGAAGATGCTGTGTTGACAGATATCGCTACCTTTTCCCAAACAATATTTTTCTGTTTTGCGGTCAAGGCACTGCTGATATTCTGAATAACACATGTGGATTACACTCAACCTCCATCACCAACACCTCAATTTCAGTTTGTGAAAAATTATTTTTCTTTCCTTTCTTGTCTTGTGCCATTGTCATAATCAATTCAGAGTTGAAGTTGTTAGCTCACTTTTAATTGGTGGTGGTCCAATTAATTTGGATAAATCGGGGCATGTCATATGCAAATAATTCTGCCCGTGCATAAGCTTTTTGACTACGAGCAGGTGGTAATTCTCAAGGACATTCTCTTAGAAGTGTGCATACGGCGCTCGTAGGAATATTCTAAATCTCCACGTAAGAACAATTTCTATGAACATTTTATAAACGAGGCCCCAGGAGAGAGGTACCCAGACGAGGAAACCCGATAGGTAATGTCTGATAGCACAGATGTCGGGAGGTCCAGATGGCTGGAAGGGAACCAGGTCAACAGCACAGATGGATTCGGGAAATAGAGGCACAGAGAACCAGGGTGAGATAACAACAACTCTGAGTAATATGGGCACAGTACTCAACACAAAAAAACAGTGCTCAGACTGACTGTTAAGACAAATGGCATGAGACTAGAACACACTTGGTAGTACAATAATCCAGCGGGGACTGACTGCCTACACCTCCCTAATAAAGGGAATGGTGCATTCAGGAGTGCAGGGGAAAACAGGAACCGGTGCTCAGGAACTGTAGGACAAACAAGCACAGAGACAGACCAAAGACACACACATGGAAACCAGGAACAAGGAATCAATACACAAGGATAAAGGGAAACAGGCTCAGGAGGGCGGGATTGTGACAGAATGCCATTAAATATAGAGAACATGTTACGTTAAATAAATCAGATTTTGTGAAAGAATAAAGACATTGATAGTTAATTTGTCATTCAGAATAAATAAATATGTATGGAATTAACAAACTGATCTTATTTTTTCACAAACTTAAATCAAGATTAAATGAGAGTAAGATAAATAAATTGTTGTTGGGGCACCTTGGGTCTCTTGTAACTCTTAAGATCAATGGCTGTGATCTGTGTCTGTTGGAAACCCCAGAACCTCAGAGAGGATCTAAAAGATTTAAGAACAGAAGCTGTGCAGGTTATTGGGCTTAGAGGAAATCTCTCTAAAGTTTGACAATGTCACACGTGAGTGGAGTCTCAGAATTTGCTGTGGAGCTTAGCCTGCTTACATCTACATATATATAACCTTAAAGTATGTCTAGAGTGCTCCTAGCTCTCCCTCAAATGTTCAAAGTTGGCAAAAGTCCCTTCTATGGACACATCTCTGATGTTATGCATGCTCCCCTCTTCAATGTGATCAAAAGCAATGTGATTGGCAGGAACAGTGTGACACATTACTATTCGTTCACCACCCCAGTCTAGAAGAATGCTCTAAAACTACAAGCACAACTTTTCCACTGTGTTAATGGCTCTGGTGGCAAGCAATTACAGGTTTCTGTATGTTGTTGTTGGATGCAATGGACAGGTTTTGGATGGTGGGGTATTTGGTGGATACCATCAACCTTTGGCCCAAGAGAGTGGAGAAATTTGTCTTGGCTTGCTGTGGTCTACACAACTTCCTAAGGAGTGTGTGCATGGATCGATCCACACAGGATATTGTTGACAGAGACAGACCTAATCATGAACATATCCCAGGAAGAGTGAGAGTAGAACCTCCCCTGCAACAAGCATCTTTGCAATCTATGACTAACATGGCATTGAGAGCCAAGCAACACGGAGAAACTCTGCAGTTACTTCATGTCAGACAATCATGCAGTACATGCAGACAATCATGCAGTACATGTAGCCTGTCAATTAACTCCATTTGTGTGATTTCAAAATGCAAGGAAACAGAATTATCAGCTCTGTAAATGTACTAGTTATTTGTTTTTCAAAGGAGGTGTTTAACAAAATTAAAATGTTAAATTTAACACCCTCCTTTTTGTGGAATTAGGAATGTTAAGTTTTAATGTAACAGGTGCTTTGAAATCCTGACCTGGGTGACATGTTATTACTCTTTGTTCAATGAATATTCCACAGTTAACTACAATGTCCAGGCACTCAGCCTTGTGTTGTGTTTTGTTTCCTTCTGCTAAACAAGTCTAGGTGTGTGTTGTTTCCATCTCCTCACAGGAGTAGGTGTTTTAATTTGGAAATCACAAAGTATTCAATTTAACTTCAATCCTACAATACCTTAAACATCCAATGCAATGATAAGTAATATATATGTATATATATATATATATATATATATATATATATTTTATTTGATAAAATGGGTCCAGCAATATCTGCAATTTGATTGGCCATTCCAAGCCTATGACAATTCCCTGATATCCGCACTGTATAATTTAGCCTTATCACTAAAGTGCTTTAGTATGTAATTAAAACGTATCACTACGCCCACCTGGGGAGCTGAAAAAAAATGAACATGGCGGACAATTCCTCTCGCTTCAAATCTCAACATTAAAATCCAAATAAGACAATCTAAAAAAGAAAAACAATTTTAACATTTGCTTACCACAAAAAGATTGTCGCTCATATAGACATGCTAAAAAGCCACAGGTTTTAAGTAATCTAATCTTTTTTGTAATAAAGTGTTTTTGTGATGAAGCAATAGCTAACTAGTGGCTGTCCTATGTCAATACCAATGACAGTATACAAGGTCAATACACCGGTGGCTGGCTCGTTAGACTAATTGTCTTACCTACCACTCACATTACACATCCTGGGTTTTCCACACATCACGGGTTGGGTTGTTTATCCATCTATCCATAGACCCCTTTTTTCATATTTAATATTTTGACAGCTTAATTACAAGGGGGTCTATGAAAGAGGAATTACGGTAGTCTACCGTTTTTACCAGCTAAATTAAGATGAAATTGTGAAGACCAGCCCAGTGTGGACTGGCGTACCTGGACTGAGATAATGGACTCAATGGCCCTCATTTATGAAACGTGCTTAATATTGCAAATTACATTTCAGAATTACGAATTAATTATATACAGCAAATTGCTATTAAGTGGGGTTTTTTTTCCCTTTCACTACGGGGTGGCCTAGAACATGAGGGCAGAAATTAGGCAAACAACAAATTGAATCAAGTAATATATATATATATATATATATATATATATATAT
>JACXGM010022328.1:0-16807 GCA_016801145.1 Umbra pygmaea | reverse complement strand
TGCTATTCCGTTCTGACCTCTGCCTGTGTGAATTACTCTGCCTGTGGATATCCCTAGCTGTACCTTAGCCATACCTGCTATTACGGTCTGACCTCTGCATTGCCTGTTTGGATTATTCTGCCTGTTTCCGTGAACCATACTGCTGGTATTGAGAATAAACATTGTTCTTTTTCATATCTGCCTGAGTAATCATTACAGATATGATCTATCTTGAGAGCTAGACAAGATCTAAATTATCTTGCCTAATAGCCAGCTAAATATCACTTTGAGATAGCTAATGGTAAAAATAGAGAGTACAATGCACTTTACAGCCCAAGTGGTGTGTGTTGTCACCGTGACAACTAACAACAGTCATCATTTTGTTGTGTACTAATTGAATGACCAAGCTAAGCAGTTCAATGAGGTTTCTATTCATTCCATTTCTATTGGCTACAGACTAAAATTGAGTAACTCTACTTACAACTCTTGTCGTGAAGAGGGAACAATTGTACAGATTATCCAATGTCCTTAAACAGGACAAGCCAGGCAACTATCATCCAATGATACATATCCAACATGAGAAAATCATCAGTGAACCACGCCACTCCCCTGAAACACCAGAGTTTAACCTGTTAAGGATCGGCCCACGATTGTCAAATGAAAAAAACATACTTAAAGTAAACCTTATGTAGCACTGGAGCTGAAGCAAGTACATACATATGGTTGATGTTTTTTAAAAGGAAAGCCTTTGAACGCTGTGGATATGTAAAAACAACTTCAAATAAATGTACACAGTGAATATGGGACAAGATAAATAAAGAAAATGCATAATTATGTTTTTTTTTTGCTACATCCTCTTTGAAAGACAAATACAATACCATATATTAAGATAGGGTCCTGGAAACATGTCTAAGCATGTGTTCCAGGAGATTGTAACATATGTCTAAAATTTTGGAATGATGGAGTGAACAGCCAATGAGCTATAGGGCCCTATTTTAACGATCTGAAACGCAAGTATCAAACGCGAAACGCAAGTTACATTGTGGGAGGGTCCAGGGTGCTGTTGCTGTTTTACCGGCGGGATAATGATTCTTGCGCCCGACTTATATCTAAAATGGGTAGGTCTAAAGTAGCTTCATTAGTCATAGGTGTGGTTTGGGCGTAATGTGCAATAAACCAATCAGATCGTCATCTCACATTCCCTTTAAGAGCAGGCGTGCTTGTTCCATGGCGGATTGCTATTATATCAGCGATTTTCTATTGATTTTTCTTTTTACAAAATGTAAAAATAAAGAAATGTCACAAGACATTGCCTACTTTCCGATGTTTTGGACTCACTCTCACTGAATCACGAGGTTATGAATGCATGGTAATATTTTTGCAATGTAGTCTAACATTAGACCGAGAGTACTCTTCTGTCAAATATACTTTCCACTCCCGTTCTGCATTTCTGGGCATTTAAGTGGCTGGCACGCATTTCAACATCACGTCTTCTGAAGTCCTCTAATATTTCCTAATTAATGTCATCAACACATCCATGATTCATGGAAATGTTGCATAAAATTCAACAAGCCACAAAGAATCCTGCGACTTGAGTAGTGTACCTTTTCTATCCAAACACCTGACGCGCATTTTCAATGTGCCAAATGTTCGTTCAATTAGGGTATACTGCGTGTTTGTGTGTGTTTTTGATTAAACAGCATTTTACGCACTTGCTGGCACCATAATTGTCATCATTAACCATTTCTTTAACGGATAGCTGTTGTCCCCTTTAAAGCCACCCATCCAAGGTTTTTAATTTAAAGTTGCCATAAATGAGTTGTGGCTTGAACCTGAGTAATTCTGAGTAAAGACATGGATGATTTTACTATTGGCATCGCAAATTACGTGTGTATACCTGTTGATTGAATGGGTTCCCTTGAGGTTGATGTATATCAGTGCAAATAATTCATTTGAGTAAATGTGTACACTAGATATATACCTATTTTTCACATTTTCGGACACCACAATGACTTCCTCGTTCGGTAATATTTTTCCTTCTAATTATGTATTGCAATAACAAAGAACTGCTGCATTGTGTAGATGAGAGGAGCAAAGTGTATGCGCGTTGTGCACACGCTACATTATGGTTAAGCATGCACCCTTAAAATAGCATATGAATAACACGCCACTGACTTTAAACCAGTTTTTTTCTGGTCTATGGCAGAATTGTTTTCGGGGACTGCAAGATAGCACCAGGGAACGTTTGCGCCGGAACACGCCTCTTCTTTTCGCTGAACTGCCCAACGAACGCAAGTTCAGTCCCTAATCCCGTCTGTGGAGGGAAAAGTCCCATATGCGTCGGGTGTAAGATAGGAATGATACATGCGTTTGTGGAAAAAGTCAATTGCGCTGGGTGTAAGATAGGGCCCATAGTGTTAATAGTAAAAGTATATGTTCACAAGAAATGCAACTTTTATCCGGGTCAGCATAGAGACTACAAATCGCTGAATTCAAATATATCTGTCTAACTTTGGTTTAAAAGGATTATCTTGTACTTTTATAACATCTCTTTTCCTCAAGGATGACATATATGAAGAAATATGAGAGGACTGTCACATCCTCCCCTGATTCCTGTCCTGCCTGACGGTCCTCCTCTCTGGAGTATTAGGGGAATCAGCGTGATATGTGCTATGTATATATTTTGAGGATTCTTTTATGTTCTTATGATGTGTCTTTCTTTTGTTTTGTTAACGTAGGGAGAATGTTTCTGTTAGCAGGAAATACATATGTGAGGCAGATCAACTTATCTATATCTATACCACACTAGGTGTGCGTTTTGCTTTAAGGGCGTGATTATGCACACAGGTGTGCTAGATCACAGCCAGGCTGTTGGCTATTTAAACCTGGCACTAAATGCCTAGGTTGTCAGTTATTATTTCCCTGTACAAAGTGTATGCCTGTTGGTCTCCTACTTCCTTTTCATATTTTTGTTGGATTCCCCTCTGTTCAAGATTAAACTCTTGTGGATCTGCACTTCCCTCCTTCTCTTGATCATTCGTTACAAGGAAACATTGAAAATGCATATTTGGTTCGGAAATGTATTCCATGCTTCACAAAAAAAGCCCCTGCGGTTAGTTTCAAAATAGATTCTCATAAATGCACAGTCATGAAATTGTCATTTTCACAAATCAAGATGGATTTTACCTGGGAAAACTATGCTTTGTATCATTCCTGGGACTCTTTGATGACCAAAAAGAAAGACTTTGCACTGTAAGTACTATATTTTTTGTACAATATCTTATTCTCTCAATGTGGTTTGACTATATATTGCTAGGTAGCTGCTAGTTGCTAATGGGATGCCCTCAGCCACGGTCGGTGGATCTTAATTGGGGAGGACGGGCTCGTATTACGCTCAGAACCGGAGTGAATGGAATGTGTGCAAAACAAAAAAACAATTGGTTTTGTTCGTTGCGCACCATTCTATTCACTCCGGTCCCGAGCGTAGTACGAGCCCGTCCTCCCCAATTAAGATCCACCGACCGCGGCTGGATGCCCTTAACATTTTCACTTATAAAATGGTGAAAAAATGGCCAGCTGAGTGTAGAAGCTAATAGCTTATTTTACTGGCTACGAGCGTCACATTATGACTAATAATTATCTTGTTGTCATAGCTATTGTAAAACCGAGACATTTTCTAAATTCCCAAGGTTTGAAGCTTTAAAACGGTTTTTGACTTTCTATAAGGTTTAAAAAAGAATGTCATTGTTTACTAGGCACAAAGCTCACATTATGCCGTGTTATATTATGGTCGTTCTAGCTATTGTAAAACAGAGACATCTGCTAGACTCCTAACTTTTCAAGCATTGTAAAGATATAAGACTTGTGTATATATTCTAAAAGATTAGGTTGTTAGCTGTGTTTCTAGTCGACATTCCATTTTATTTGAGGCGCATGTGTACAAGGCAAATTAAGCTACATTATGTGTGGTTGGGTTGAACCTACATTATGGTACCTCGCAATGACCAAGGTTTGACACCACTGCTATACAATATGTTCATCCAAATAATAATGTGTACACTACAAGTTTGATATCTATTTATTTAGTTAGAAGTTCTGAGATCAAATGTGTATTTCTTTATTGAGCTAGAACTTATTTAAAAAGAGGTAATTGTATTTAAACAGCATTACATGTTTAAAAGTATTTAGTATTTGTATTGCCCATCAGCAAAAGTGTATTTGTCTCTAACAGGCACTTCATCCATACAGAAAAAAATGATAGGCTGCCACTCAATATTGTCTGAATACAAAAAAGGGACAATCAGTTTGGCTGTTAAAATTGTATACAGAACATTTTTGACTTACAACGTCTATATGTAAACAGTAACACTTTGTCCCTCTACTGTAATTTTAGCAGGACAATTATAGCCAACCAGTAAACAATAAATCATTCACCTATACAATTACGGTCATGAATCTTGCCCTAATATAATGTTAGTAAGCAACAACACTACAACTACTGTATATGATCACCGCCATGAACCCGACTCTGTAGAGTAGCTCTTATTTGTAGAGTAAGTGAATTATTGGAGAAATGACTACAAACAAAATAATAATTATGTTGTCCTAGATAAAGCTGATTTTAGCTAGCAAAACTGCTCTTTCCCATTTCTACACAAAGTCAATATGTAAACAGTAACAACTTTGTCTAAATAATGTAACTTTAGCTGGTAAACTGCAGCAAAAATGTAAACAAGAAAAACCTCAACGAAAAGAATACCGTCATGAACCATGCACATAAAAGTTCTTCCCTATGATGCATTTCTATATCTGTGTCTTCCAGTTATCACAACCGACAGATGTTAGCTAGCATATACTGCAACGCACTGTACTGGAGTACGCCTATTCACGGACAAGAGTAGGCAGTTTTATGATAAACTCCCCCTGTAGTTTCGATTAGGAATAATTTACGCCACCTAAAAACTTACGGTGGACAGCTTGGGAAGTACAGAACACATTTAATTTTGGGCTGGAGTGTCCCTTTAAATTATGAGGGAATTTGATACATTTACATGTTTGCTTAAAACCTATCAAAATAACCAGATTCATCACCTTGATTTTGAGAAATTACTTTATGATTTGAAGTTTGCGTTAGTCATCTGTATTATGGAAATGATTTGAGAATGCCACCAACCTCATGCTGAGCCAGATATTCATAACAATTGTAAATATGTAATTAAAATTCCAAAAGTAGGTGATGTGCCTGTGCTGCTAACAGTAGAGCATTGCCCTCATTCAGCAATGTTTGCAAGCAGAGAACACAGTTTTAATAAATGAGATGTCTCTCAGCATTCATGTTAATTAATGTATAACTGTAAGGCAAATTAAATCAAATTATATTTGCTACATGCTTAATAAACATTAGTGGCTGACTAGGTTTTATGTTTTCTGTCCTAAAAAATAAATAGATAAATCAAGATAGAATATTTGAATGAAAATAACAAGAAATAAATGGAATTGAATGTGAATAACAATAGCAAGTTATTTACATTTAATGCCAGTACAAAATCAGTGTGTGAGCAGGCAATTTAAGTATACATATAAATGCAGTAGGAGTAGCAGAGGATAGCTAATAAACCATAGCATCACTAGTCTATATGATGAGTATGAAGTGATCGATTGCATGCAGATGCTTAGTATGTGTCCTTGTTATTATTTTTATATATATATGTATCTTTCCATTATAAATAAAATTGTGTGTAAAGGTGTGGAAGGATGCGTGCATGTATTTAATAATATATTACCATAAAAAACAACTAAAATCTCCATGTAATTAATCTGTTTTGAGACAGTTTTACGTAGGCCTTTAAAAACACAATAGAGGTGATGCTCTTGATCGCTGGATGCAGTGATGGCTTCGCTGGAGGCTGCGGAGGAGAGAGCGGTTTTTAATGAGGGTGATTCGTATGCTAATGATGCTGATGGGCCTCAGCAGTTGGCGGTTATAGGTAGTTTGGAAGGCCTGGCGGTTCTAGTGTTAAAAAAAGTGCACTGAATCAATGAATGTGATCAAAACAAAGCACTCAGCTATTTTGATCACTGTGATTGAAGAAGCACAAGAAATTCCTTGTAAAACTTGTAAGTATGTTTGCCACATGAGTTCAATTGGAACTGAAAAAAGTATTTGTTACTGTTAACGTTTCTTTACACACAATTCAATTGCATTTGGTTACTATTCACTAGCTTTATAATGAATTAACAATGATTATTGCAATGAATTAAAACGCACACCCACTATTGATTGCCAATAATTTGTTTCAATATGTATACTTTTGTCTCCCCAAAGGTAAACCAGCATATGAGATGGACAAGTCTCATCCAGACTGGGCTCCAAACCTGCACCAGGGCTAACCCGGAAAGCCAAAGTATCAGATCGGCATGGGCACAGACAACATAGACATCATTTGAGAGAATCTGAGGGAGGCCAAAATAAACAAATCAACATGAACGAAGATAAGAGAGATGGAGTCCAAGGAGATGCAGAAGAAGAGGGATATGGGGGTATTTATTTGCTGTTCTAATGTCTTCCTTTGTGCAACTGAGGAGGTGTAGTTGATCCTAAATCCCACTTCTGGATGGATCTTGCTGAAGTTACTGGGCAAAACCCAGTATGCTGGCACATCAGTGACCGTCTTTGTGCCACGAATTTGAACTGTTGCCTCCATCTTAAACAAGAGAGCATCTACATGAGTACAGGTCTCAGCTATCCCTGCCATGCAGGTACAATGGATACACTCCACCTTCCCAGGGCTACTCACAATGACCCAGGGCTTTAGAAGAGGCTCATTCAACCTATGTGAGTGCATAACCTATGTACATAAAGAACAACAGTAGATGAAAAGAGCAGTGGGAACAAGTTTCAGAGCCACTGGCAAATATGTGGTGAGCTGGCATTTGCCCCAGTACTTTTCAAACTAGTGTGGCGCCGCCTCAAGGCTACACAGCAAAAACGTTAGTGTAAATGAACACTCTCTGTGTTTATATAGGTCCAGTGGACCTACATACACACTGAAGTGTGTTAATTTAACACTTAGGGTGTTGATTTAACACTGACATTTTTACTCAAAAAATCTAAGTAGCCAGATCTACAGTTATTGTTTATGTGGGAACTGTAATACAGACATTGTTCATGTGTGCACTGTAATAAATGGCATGCAAATAAAATGTATGAAATCTAACTAACCCTCTATGGCATTCATTTTTATTTTGGGGGGGACATTCAACCCCATTTTCTGCAAGCTTGGGGGTCCCTGATAACATATTGATCATAAAATCCCCCCCTCCCCAATAAGACATTGGTTTGTTGTCCGAAGGCAACAATGTGCTACGAGAGTACTGAAACACTAAGGTTTTCTATTGTACCGGTACATATGATCAGTGGAATAAGGTAAACAAATAAACAAACCCCTACTAAGCAATTTTTTCTTTGACTTTCTATGTTGGTTTCTTTTTAAGTGTACTGCCTACCATGTAGAGCAGTTGTTTTTTGCAGTTGCTGTTTTTTGCTTTTATGATTCAGAATTCTGACTAAGGTTGGTAGTAGTTTTGACCCAAAGAGAAAGAAAATCCAATCATAAATCTACAGCACAGATGCCATTAGACAAGGCATGTACTGCAACAACAATTGTTACATGACTTACTATCTGGATAAATGTTGACTAAGTCAAATGTATGTGAATGATAACAGTTATCTTTCATCTACAAAGCATACAATTAAGACACAAATGTTTACCTCACAAGCTCAGGGAAACTTCAGACTGAGCCTCAAGATGTGAACTTAACGTGGGCTGCCATAGATTTGAAATTACAAAACTGAGCCCGGTGTATGCACTCACATAGACTAACTGAAATGTCGGAGGTAAATCGTCGTACTCGAGTACATTCTCTTGCAGGCACCTTTTCCAGGTAACGTTCTTGCATCCGGTAGAAGTTTGTCTCTGTAATAGTACATTTTGTTATTTTAATCGACTTTTCAACATTGTTTTCAACACTATTATTGTGGCCTCACAATATGGTGGCGGCCTCTTGTTTACGTCCCAGAATGCACTGCGCAGTGACGTCGGTTGCCAAGCTCTATAGCTTGTGTGGCTGTGGTTGCAGATACTTTTCAGGACATTCCTCTGAAAAATTGCATTTCATCAACAATCTCACACTCGGTATGGTAGCTGTTTGGCCTGCTTTTGCACATTGAATCATGTGTGTGTAGCTGTGAGGCTTTCATATTAATGTCAAATGTTTCTTCAGGTATTTGCATCCCATGAATCTTGCAGACATGAAGGCTAAAGTTATTCAACCTCCCCATGTAAGACTGCGCTAACAGTCCTTCACTTCACGGAATCGGAGAGAGAAGAGAAGACTGCGCAAGAGAGAGGAGGGCGGACAAGAAAAGAACAAGAACATATGCGTTACAAGGAGAGAGAGAGAAAGATAGAGAGGGAGAGAGCAGAAAAGAGAATGAAAGAAGTGAGCAAGATACTATCAGAGGGTTAGGTATTATATGCACATCAGAGCCAAGCCCACAGAGAGGCCGGATGAAGGAGCTCATTTAGTGTTTTTGTGCCCTGCGCTCCCTGGGTCTGATCACCCTAACTCATCTGCTACAGTATATCCTTATCCCACAGTCAATAATGTCTGCCAGGCTAAGTGCACACACGTGCACACACGTTCACACACACACACACACACACATATGCTGTTCTCTTGCTAGTGTTGGAATTCCAGGCACGCATGGCTGCTTGGGGAATGTGGAGAAATAGCCTTCCACTGACACCTTTCCCCAACACACATTGATTTCCCATTGATGTGTGTGAGTCAGAAAGTGACATAGAGAGAAAGGGAGAGGAAGAAAGAGAGGTAGAGAGAGAGAGAGAGAGGGAGAGAGAGAGAGAGAGAGAGAGAGAGAGAGAGAGAGAGAGAGAGAGAGAGAGAGAGAGAGAGAGAGAGAGAGAGAGAGAGAGAGAGAGAGAGAGAGAGAGAGAGAGAGAGAGAGAGAGAGAGAGAGAGAGAGAGAGAGAGAGAGAGAGAGAGAGAGAGAGAGAGAGGGAGCGAGAGTCCCTGTCACATCCCTACTTACACACACAACATGTATACAAACACAGCTACAGATATGTGCCTGTCTAAATTAGTGTTAATAAAATATATCTCAAAAACACACCTCTCTTATACTCTAGTAAATATATAAATGGATAGATGGAAAAATATATAAATGAATGGACGACTACATCGATGGATTGATGGTTAAATTAATAAATGGATAAATTAATAAAATGAATATATGGATGTATAGATTTAGGTTACAAATTAGTATTTGGATAGTCAATAATACTATCTGTAGAGGCTTTGCGTATATGTTTTTATAACACATTCTTAAAGAAGAATATAATAAGCTAAGGTTAGCTATCATGTTCATACACTCTAGTACTTCTCAAAGAAGAATATAATGAGCTAAGGTTAGCTATCAGGTTCGTACACTCTAGTACTTCTTAAAGAAGAATATAATGAGCTAAGGTTAGCTATCCGGTTCGTACACTCTAGTACTTCTTAAAGAAGAATATAATGATAGCTATCAGGTTCGTACACTCTAGTACTTCTTAAAGAAGAATATAATGATAGCTAAGGTTAGCTATCATGTTCGTACACTCTAGTACTTCTTATAGAAGAATATAATGATAGCTATCCGGTTCGTACACTCTAGTACTTCTTATAGAAGAATATAATGATAGCTATCCGGTTCGTACACTCTAGTACTTCTTATAGAAGAATATAATGATAGCTATCAGGTTCGTACACTCTAGTACTTCTTAAAGAAGAATATAATGATAGCTAAGGTTAGCTATCATGTTCGTACACTCTAGTACTTCTTAAAGAAGAATATAATGAGCTAAGGTTAGCTATCCGGTTCGTACACTCTAGTACTTCTTATAGAAGAATATAATGATAGCTATCAGGTTCGTACACTCTAGTACTTCTTAAAGAAGAATATAATGATAGCTAAGGTTAGCTATCATGTTCGTACACTCTAGTACTTCTTAAAGAAGAATATAATGAACTAAGGTTAGCTATCCGGTTCGTACACTCTAGTACTTCTTATAGAAGAATATAATGATAGCTAAGTTTAGCTATCATGTTTGTACACTCTAGTACTTCTTAAAGAAGAATATAATGATAGCTAAGGTTAGCTATCATGTTCGTACACTCTAGTACTTCTTAAAGAAGATTATAATGAACTAAGGTTAGCTATCAGGTTCGTACACTCTAGTACTTCTTAAAGAAGAATATAATGATAGCTAAGGTTAGCTATCATGTTCGTACAGTCTTGTACTTCTTAAATAAGAATATAATGACCTAAGGTTAGCTATCATGTTCGTACACTCTAGTACTTCTCAAAGAAGAATATAATGAGCTAAGGTTAGCTATCCGGTTCGTACACTCTAGTACTTCTTAAAGAAGAATATAATGAGCTAAGGTTAGCTATCCGGTTCATACACTCTAGTACTTCTCAAAGAAGAATATAATGAGGTAAGGTTTGCTATCCGGTTCGTACACTCTAGTACTTCTTAAAGAAGAATATAATGATAGTTAAGGTTAGCTATCATGTTCGTACACTCTAGTACTTCTCAAAGAAGAATATATGGAGCTAAGGTTAGCTATCCGGTTCATACACTAGTACTTCTAGATCTCAGTGATTGATACAATTACACACCTATCTCTCTATCTCTCGGATTGCTTGTCTTTAAAAAATATTTGTTAAAGCGATTAATATGCAGTTGTGTTCCTTTGTTTATTAATTTATGTTAGGCTGTAAACTTCACCTCTATGTTGTTTATGTTATTTCCCCTACGACTGACCAGGCCCTTTCTGAGCTTCAATCTGCCTCTATATCCATACTAAATTAATTTGTTGAATTAAAACTGGTACTTGCAGGTTTATGCATGCAAAACCAAGTATATGTTATTCTCAAGTGCATGTCTGAACACCTAATGGTTTATGTATTCATACATTGGAGGGTGCCCACATTGACTGTGTTCATGCATATAAATTGTTGTGAATCTGGATTGATGATAGGCTCTCCTTGAAAATGCATGTTGATGAGTTGGTTAAAATCTATGAATTAAATTGGGTTTCTTTTATAGAAACAAGTCTTGTTTTATGCTAAACAATAGAAAACAAATTTCTGTCATTGATTATGGAGACGCTATCAATATGCATGCCTCTGCCTCTGTGGTAAAACTTCATATCATAGTGCCATTTGTTTTATTACCAGAGACAGAGTACTGTTCAGTTATGTTCCCAATTCTGTTTGTCACATGGGCTCTGTTCACCAATCACTGTTGTTAATTGATTCATCACCTGCTTGCACGTCGTCATTAGTTCTGTATTTATGTTCAGTCTTCGTGTATAGTAGCTGTTGATCATTAATCTTTTGCGCCACGTGGCAGTTTTTGTTTTCCAAATATCATATTTCACACTTGTGTCTGTCTCCGCTTAGTTCAGCACCATGTAAAGCTATAGCTACGCTAGTCCATATATCCATCCATCTTCATCCGCTTATCCGGGAACGGGTCGCAGGGGCAGCAGACCCCAAACGTCCCTTTCCCGAGCAACATTAACCAGCTCCGACTGGGGGATTCTGAGGCGTTCCCAGGCCAGGTTGGAGATATAATCTTGCCACCTAGTAATGGGTCTTCCCCGAGGCCTCCTCCCAGCTGGACGTGCCTGGAACACCTCCCTAGGGAGGCGCCCAGGGAGCATCCTTACCAGATGCCCAAACCACCTCAACTGGCTCCTTTTGATGCAAAGGAGCAGCAGCTCTACTCTGAGATCCTCACGGATGACTGAGCTTCTCACCCTATCTCTAAGGGAGACGCCCGCCACCCTCCTGAGGAAACCCATTTTGGCCGCTTGTACCCTGGATCTCGTTCTTTCGGTCATGACCCAGCCTTCATGACCATAGGTGAGGGTAGGAAGAAAAACTGCCCGGTAGATTGAGAGCTTTGCCTTCTGGCTCAGCTCTCTTTTCGTCACAACGGTGCGATACAATGAGTGTAATACCGCCCCCGCTGCGCCAATTCTCCGACCAATCTCCCGTTCCATTGTTCCCTCACTCGCGAACAAGACCCCAAGGTATTTGAACTCCTTCACTTGGGGTAAGGACTCATTCCCTACCTGGAGTAGGCACTCCATCGGTTTCCTGCTGAGAACCATGGCCTCAGATTTAGAGGTGCCGGTCCTCATCCCAGCCGCTTCACACTCGGCTGCGAACCGATCCAGTGAGTGCTGAAGGTCACAGGCCGATGATGCCATCAGGACCACTAGCTATGCTAGTCATTACAAAAATAATTTTGTAATGTATATTGGAGGTTACTGTCAAAAGTACAGTAGGGGTTCATTAGTTCATATAGTATGTTCTAGAAAAGAAGCAAACCACATGCACTGAAGCAAAAAGTATTTTAGTTATCCGGTGTTATTTGAACTCGTATGAATGTTAACCTATCACAGAACTGGTTTTGCAAAACCCCAGTGTGTGATAGTAGCCTGTGTTAATTGTGAGATTTATATTTTATCACTTACAAAGGAATCATCACTATTTCCCAGAATGCTTTGATGCTGTAACACTCTCCCCCCGAGCTGCGTCCATTCCATTTTCTATTATTGTTTTGTGTTCCGGACACTCATTCCCATTACTCAATTCACCTGTCATTCACATCACTGACAGACAGCTGTAGCCATTTACATCATTATTTCATGTATATAAGGTCCTGTGTTTGTGTAGTCATTGTGTCGTTCATTGTAGCTATTCCTGTTTAGTGTGTTTCTGTGCGTTTGTCTTAAGTGTTTAACCAGCGTTAGTATTGTCTTTTCCTGGCATTTTTGAGTCAAGATATTCTTTTAATTTGAAAATGTTTTCGGGTGTTCATGAAATCTTTGGCAATTGCCTCCGTTTCATTCCGTACAAACTCGCCGTGTAACAGTTGCAAGTAAATTTTTCTTTGTTGCAAGTTGTCCTGACATCTTTAAAATTGTGTTTCCTATATTGGTTATGAGTATTATTATCTTAAATTTGTTTTGTACTCATCTTACATTTCTGGTCAATAATTGAGTAACAATACCAGAGAGCATACCTTAGCTTACAATATAAAACCTTTGTCAGTTGTGATGTATTAATGAGGAAAATGTCAAACAAATGTTAGTATGTTTGATTTGCTCATCAATTCATCATTTAACTTAGCTGTTTGAGCATTCTGATTAATATCCAAAAGATTGATAGCTTGAAGTTTGCCTTGTAAAAATTATAATATTATTGTACACCTAACCATGATTGCTGCTCATTGTTAATGAATATGTGGTATTGCTGGAGCATGAGACTGTCTTGAGTCTCAAAGGATACACCTCACTGCTTGTAGGGCTCGGGAGAAAACCGTTCTACCACAATACTTAACATATAGTATAGCTTCCATGCCCATTTCATTGTATGTCCATGGCCCAAACAAGTTTTTTTCCATTGTTTTATTTTTGTTTTTATACATGTAGATGCTGGATGACTGTAAATGTGCCAAGATTCTGTAAATGTGCCAAATAACCAACAAGTACAATTCATTAACAACAAAATGAAAAATAAAAAATACACCCCTGCTGTCTTCAGCCAGGACCTCAGTGATCAGTGCCTCATTGCGTGTGTCTGTAACAAGTCAGTAGTCAAACTACCACACCTCATTACTGTTAAATGCTCCCTAAAACACTTTTGTGAACAGGCCTTTCTAACTGACCTGACCCAGGTAGACTGGAAGGACATTGACCTCATACCTTCACTCAGGGATGCCTGGTCGTTTCTGTCCTTAATAAACATACTCCACTCAAAAATTCATTTTAGTTTTTATTTTCTTGTGTAATTCACATATACGTCATTTTGCACCTTTGCACTTTATCTTGGCCAGGTCGCCATTTCAAATAAGAAAGTTCTCAAGGTGCCCACCTGGTTAAATAAGGGTTAAATGAAAAATAAAAATAAATAGACTTGATTCTGGTCTCAATCTTTCCAACCATCCTGTGTGGTCTGTTTGTGCTTCTGGATATCCAACCAATCAAATGAAGATAAAAGTGATCTTACTAACTAGTGAGCGAGTGCCAGCTATATTCATTACATTCATCTTAGCCCTCGAAGACCGAGTTACTTTTCTGGGTTGTGCTGAGTTCACAACTTTTGGGAAGTTCCTCAGTACGACCATAAAGACCATGTTAAAGAAGTTCATAACTTACCAGTGAGCTATGAAAAATGGAAACCTTCAATTGGAACAATGGGAAACATTCTAAAATTACAGAACTTAATTTACCTGGTCATTAGTGTCTTACTGAGGAACTTTCCAAACGTTGTAAACTTAGCCCAACCCAGAAGAGTAATCTATTACTGTATTTATGCCCATCTCTGTGTGTAGGAACATTGAAAGATCCAATGTTTTTGTGTAAGATTTGACTAAGCTCTCAGTATTCATTATATTTGTCTACAAAGAGTTAGTCAGGTTATAGTTTTATGTTTGCTGGAGATGAAAGCAATATCTTTCTGATGATAGATGGAGCATTACAATTTATGCTGGCCATCTGTATGGTGTTTATACATGGTACTGTTGTGTGGTCACCCTGGACAAGTTTGTCATTTACAATACAAAATGTATTCAATTCTTGAATGCTAGTAGGGTTTGTATTGTATAGAGTTTACTAAACAAATCTCAATTACAAGAACACAATCTGATATTATGAAACATGCCTATTTTCTCATGCTAGCCACCTACTCTTGATCTCGCTCTCTGTTCACATTTTTCCATCTGTGATGCTTGGATCCCACCATTCATGTAGATGTTATTTTGATGTTATATATTGACACATACCACCTACCTAAGCATTATTGCAGACCATGTACAGCCTTTCATGGAAATGGCCCCTGATGGCTTTGGCTTCTTTCAGAAAATGTGCCCCCATAGAGTTTTGAATTGGCATCCAAATGACCCAGATCTCATTCCAATCAAGCATCTATGGGATGTGCTGGACAAACAAGTCCAATACATGGAAGCCCCATGAGACTTTAAGGATCTGCTGCTAACCTCTTGGTGCCAGATACCACAGCACACCTTCAGAGGTCTAGTGGAGTCCATGCCTCAACGGGTCAGGGCTGTTTTGGTAGCAAAAAGGAGACCTGCAGAATATTAGGCAGGTGGCCATAATGTTATGGCTGATCAGTATATATAGAGGTTGCAAAAAATCAGCAACTCTGAGCTGCTCAATGTTCAGGCTGGCTTCAGAAAAGGAAGCGGTACTCTGATGTATATCTGATGGATCATGGGAAAGGTAAGGTGCTTTATTGTCACATACATATACATGTAGCGAAAAGGGCAGGAGTACCAAAAGGAGTTTATCGATTACAGAAAAGCATTCAACTACATTGAACACGATAGGCTCTGGAAAGTCCTGCAGGAACTTGGAATCTCTACTAATTTGATCAAACTGCTTACATCGCTGTACATCGAGCAGGAAGCGACTGTAAGAACAATGTTGGCAACACGGACTGGTTCAAGATCGAAAAAGGCATGCGTCCTCTCACCAATCTTATTCAATCTCTATGCCAAAGTGATCATTCGAAACCTAGACCTCAACACGTCTGGCATTGGAGTGAAATTCGGACTCAGGCTAATCAACAACCTAAGATATGCTGATGATACAGAAAGTGAAGAGGAGCTGAAACAGCGGATTTTAAAGATCAAAGAGGAAAGCGAAAAACTGGGGCTCTACCTGAACATCAAAAAGACAAAAGTCATGATGACAGCTAAAAATGCAAATGTCACCATCAAGATCAACGATTAAGAAATGTAATCAGTCAAGGAATTCAGCTTTCTCTGATCTAAATTTGATTGCAGCGGTGAACTGGACAAGATATGGTAGATCAAAGATCTTAGTCTTGCCACCAAAAGCAGACAGGTCTAAACCATCATTTTTGCAATCGCAACATATGGGTGCGAAAGCTGGACCTTGAACATGGCTGACAGGACAAACCTCAATCCATTCCAACTATGGTAATGGAGAAAGCTGCTTCGAATCCCATGGAAAGTTTACCAACAGGGGGGTCCTGGAACGCATCAAAGCTGGATCATCCCATGGACAGAAAGTTTACCAACAGGGGGTCCTGGAACGCATCAAAGCTGGATCATCCCATGGACAGAAAGTTTACCAACAGGGGGGTCCTGGAACGCATCAAAGCTGAATCATCCCATGGAGAGAAAGTTTACCAACAGGGGGGTCCTGGAACGCATCAAAGCTGGATCATCCCATGGACAGAAAGTTTACCAACAGGGGGGTCCTGGAACGCATCAAAGCTGGATCATCGCTGGAAGGCAAAATCACGCAGTTGCGACTGACCTATTTTGGTAATGATATGCATGCTATGATGCTAGGAATGGCCAGTTGAACCGGAAGGAGAGGCCGGCAAAGAATGCGGTGAATTGACACCATCCAAACCGTTACAAATTTGAACACTGAGTTTGGAAGAAAACGTGCTCGATATAAATGCGTAGAGAAAGTTGGCTAATAAAGTCTCCAAGGGTCATCATTTTTATACTATAAAATGTATTACAATTTAGTGTTATGCATCAATCTGTTGTAGACAAACAAAGTAAACAAAACACAAAAACTTTAGAATTGCGTATTCAGCCCAGTTGTACAACCCAAATAGCAACGAGCTCAGCTAGCTCATGTATCACTCTTTAAATGGATTCATATAGTTTCAGTACATTATTTTTAAATA
>JACXGM010022327.1:0-16793 GCA_016801145.1 Umbra pygmaea | reverse complement strand
TATCTCCACCATGACTCAATAAAGAAACCTTTATCTCCACCATGACTCAATAAAGAAACCTTTATCTCCACCATGACTCAATAAATAAACCTTTATCTCCACCATGACTCAATAAAGAAACCTTTATCTCCACCATGACTCAATAAAGAAACCTGTATCTCCACCATGACTCAATAAAGAAACCTGTATCTCCACCATGACTCAATAAAGAAACCTTTATCACCACCACCATAGCTTAGAGGAAGCCTATATTGCCACCGACACAACACTTCAACCTTTATCATGACCAACTTATCCCCCTGAGAAGAACTCTTCTACCCTTTAATGTAACCCCTTGAAGAAAGCTTTATTCCCAAAACTCAATGAAGCAGCCTTTACCTTCTCAGCCAGTAAGGTGACCAACTGCCACGGTGAAAGCTCTGTCCCTGAGGAAGAAGACAGTTCACCCTATTTGGTTGTCCTACCCCTTGAACATTCCCCCCAGGATGTTGCTTGTAAATCAGGCTGTTCTCATGGCGAAATGTAAAAATGCATACAAAACAAAAAATGTGTACTTTTCCAGAACAATGGAAACTGAAAACCTTGTACGGTTACGAAACATACAAAAAGTCAGTTTACCTTAACTTTACCTAACCATAACCTCACCTTACCCTAACCTTAACCTCACTAACCTTGCATGTTATGCCTGAACTAAATGTTCCCCAAGTACTTTCAATTGTATTTGATTGGTCTTTTCTTGGAAAGGTTCCGGTAGAATGGCAATTCAATATGTATATATACATAACTCAGGCTACGTAATGCAGCGATATTTCCATAATGAATGGTTAGCCATTTGTTGTGTAAATACAATTTTTATTCTTAGTCAACTTGACTAAATAACTGTACCATAAAAAATAACTGCCAAACACACAAACACACAAACACACACACAAAAAATTATGTTTACTCAAATAAAACAAGATCCACTTATTGTAATTGTTTAAGCTGGTCAGCAAACAAACACACACACACACACACACACACACATTATATTGGGTGTGAATTAAGAGGAGTGTTGAACTAATCAGTGTCCATTATGTCATCAAAACCCTGTGGTCTAAATGGCTCTATATTCCCTACACTATATATTCTAGTGCACTCATTACCATCCTGGCTAAAATAGTTAGTGCAATGTGTAGAGAATAGGGCGTCTGCTCTGGTGCTGCTTGCGTCTCACAGAGCCTTATCTACTCTGGCCAGGGTCACCTCTGCCTCCCCATCTCTGAGTGGCTGTGACCCGGCCCATTCAGGGAAGAAAGGGAAAATAACAAGCAGAGTTTGTAGTGTACTTCATCTTAACAGCCCTACAGGACCTCTGTAACATCTGACAGTAATGTAGGTGGATAACAGCCAATGCAGAGTGGTTACCAGAGAGAGAGTGGGGCTTTGCCAGTCTCTACATGGCCCTTTCATATTCCACAGATAGGATTTTGTGTCACTTCTGGTCACTTCCAGTAGAATTAACAAAGCAAGCAAGCATGCAAGGATATGTGCTTACACACACAAGCTCACGCACGCACACACAGTTAGTGGCACATGCACAGTCATTATATAATGCTGAATGTCTATGGTGGTCAGCTCAACAATTACATAACGATGCTCAGTGAACAAGAGACCCTCAGCTACATCTGCCTAGGCCACAGACGCAAAGACAGGAGCCATTTTAAAATAACCAGAAAACAACAACAACAAACGGAACAACCCAGATCCACTCAAACAGAGAAAGGACTGACTGATTCAGGCTGTGAACGGTTGAGTAGACAAAATAACCACAAACCACTTGATTCTGCAACCAGCACAGGGTCAAACAGACAGACACACTCAAAGAGTCACTTCATGTCCTCAATGATGAACGTCTTTTGTAGAAAGAGTCAGCTGTCGTCTTGAAGCTGTAGAAGACCCGGAGTACAATCGCCTCCTGCAGCCTGTAACGAATGGCAACCCACTCCTCACAGAGCGCAGCCCGGGACGTTCGCCAAATGTTTTCTTCCTTTTTGGACAGGGATGTTATCTTGACTCAGGGAAGAGGCCAGTGGCTGGCAATCAATAGAGTTTGGGCCCATTCACTGCAGCTTCACAAAGCCACTTCTGAGAAGCAGGGCTAAGAGAGGCCAGTCACCCACAGGCCTGTTCCAGTTCTACCAAATGCATTGTCCTTGCTAGCGGCTCTGCTCTGCGCTTTGCTGGGCTGGAGGAAGGTTTTAGCCTTGAGCAGGCTAATTCCCATGGGCCCAGAGGACCGGATGGTTGACATTATTTCCTGGATGTCCCTTTCCTTTTAGAGCCTTTCCTGGGTGGCCTGAATTGAACGTGAAGTTGCCTCCACGTAAGGATTCACAACATAACTTTTTTTTAATTTGTGACCCACCACCTACATCTATGTGTTCGGAAAATAACCTTTGTTGTTATGACAGATGAATTTGACCCACTGTTAGAATCAGATGCGTGTCCAGTGTTAGCAAACTGTATAACAAGCAGATGGACTAATGGTTTCATGGTGAACAAGTGTTTATGTGTCGCGTGTCATTTTGTTGATTTTGCCACAAACAGCTTTTCAACAACAAACAGAGTTATAGAAAATGACCATTCAATCTACTGGAACACCATTTAGAATATTTCTGTCATTAAATGATTCGAAATAAAACAAATAGGAACTCTTCATTCATTCATTCATTCATTCATTCGTTCGTTCGTTCGTTCGTTCGTTCGTTCGTTCATTCATTCATTCATTCATTCATTCATTCACACATACAGGTAAGCTTTGTTTTCTGATAACATTGTCGTATTCATGTCATTTTCATAATAAGTCTTACTAATACAGTTTGGCAGTGACTGCCATTCCCTTACAGAGATGGGTTGGTCTTAGGAGGGTGTGAATGATCTTGAAGGGGCGTGAACAAACCTCTTTTAGTGTGAGATTTATGGCAAATATTTGAGGGCCGATTTCTCCGTACTGCAGTTCCAAGTGTGTCCACATTTGAAGCATCATAACTTCTAAATATTCCTTCAGTTTCAGTGCATGATTTCAGTGCATGATTTCAGTTATGATTTCAGTGCATGATTTCAGTTATGATTTCAGTGCATGATTTCAGTTATGATTTCAGTTATGATTTCAGTGCATGATTTCAGTTATGATTTCAGTGCATGATATCAGTGCATGATTTCAGTGCATGATTTCAGTGTATAATTTCAGTGCATGATGTACAGCCAGAAGAGGACTGGCAACCCCCTTGAGTCTGGCCTCTCTCTAGGTTTCTTCCTAGGTCCCTCCTACTAGGGAGTTTTTCCTAGCCACTGTGCATCACTTGTGTTGCTTGCTTTTGGGGGTCTCGAGCCGGGTGTCTGTCAAAGCACTTTGTGACAACTGCTGTGTTAAAAAGAGCTTTATAAATCAATTTGATTGATCGATTGATAATGTACCACTTGAAAGCTCTGAATCTGTACTTTCATGAACTGTGAAAAAATTAACAAATAATAATAAGGACTTTGGTGACCGTAAGTCTAAATATAGGTGTTGGGTCACATTTTTCTGAGTGGGATGAATTTCACATAATTTAAATATATATTTTTTTATATATAATTTTATTGAACATAGATGGACATATAATCAATTTTTGAAAAAATATTTAAATATTATATCCATAATGTGCATTGTGTGGTTGTTAGATATTGTTAAATGTTGATTTGTCTATGGAAATATTGTCTATATTTTGTATTTGTTTATGTTTTAATCCCCTGGATCCAATAAGGTAGATCCTAAAATATACTAGACCTAAAACACAGTTTTTCTATTTTTTGTAGTTTTCAGAAAGGTTACAAAGAACAGTTTTAAAGGTAGACTCAGGTAAATAACTTTGCAATGAGCAGCATCAAAGACGTTGGGATGAGCAAGATGAGCAACAGTTCTCTCCCGTACAGTCGCAAGGAGTGTCTTCACATGAGCCCAGGTTTGTTTCACACCCTTACGGCATGGCAAACTATCCACAAGACCAAAAGAGAAGCAACGCGCATTGCTGTTCAATGATCTAAGCTGTTTCCAACAAATCTGCCTGCTGCCCTGTTTACATTCAGCATCTTAGTCAATCTTGCTGAGTCTAACATTAAAGTGCACGTATTAACACAGCAGCAGGGGTACATGCAACCTACACAGATTCAAGACTATTAAAATGCTGCAGGGAATTCCCACATGATCACGTTTGGGAGAAGAAAGACCCTGTGAAGTCATTCCGTCAAAGAGCTGACAAGTAGATGACATCCAGAAACGCTAAGTATTTCATTAGTAAATACCCAATTCTGTCTTTTGTTATGAACCAAATGTAATGGAAACAGCTAACGTAACTGAAACTTGAAGACATATTCTCCTCGCTTTGGTTCAATCAGAGAGTAAATCAGATAATGTTGGAGCTGTTATCTAATCAGCTGAGCAAGGGCAGTACATCGGAAAAAATAGTACACTAATCAGCGTTTCTTCCTTGTGCCACAGCTACCAGCAATCCAGCTTGCACATCACCGTGACCCGAAACCACAACCGTGTCTTTCACACGTCCAGATAAAAGTAGCCACTAGCAAGCCGGGCAGAAAGAGATCTACTAGGAACCCTCTATCAGCTGTCTCCCCCCTCTTTCATCCATCCCAGTCAGATCAGGAACATAATGTGAAGCTGGTTGCTAGGTGACTACTGCACTGTATGACGACATGCATGAGTCTTGGACATCCAGCAGAATACAGTGAGCAACTGAATAAGTCGCCACTGTGGCTAACAAGATGGTATGTAGATGTAAGCAGTAACAATGCACTTACAAGAACCCACACGGTCCAATGAATAGGCTGTGTAATGACTACACTGGCTATTTAATGGAAAGTAATGGATTCCTGTAAACCCATGGTCTTTTTTTTTCAGGCTCAATCACCCATGTACATGACTGAAAATGAAATCAGTCCAAAATCATGTTTGAATGTTTGACAAACATATGAATAAAGGACTAGAAATAGGTGGGAATGATTACATTGCTACTCTCTGGTCAAACCCATTCCTAAAGTAGGTTACACCCAGCAGAGCTCTCTATTTCTTGGACATGTTGTGTGGTTACTAGGCCAGAAGGAACCTCCCTTGAGCTGCTGTCCAGAAACGACAACAGACCTTAGTCACAGCAGTTCCTAATATTACTACTTCTCAACTACATACCTTGTGTAAATACATCAAATAGTTTCTGGAATCAACCATTCCCAATAAGCAGTCAAAGGTGAAAAGACATTGAAAAGATATCTTTCAAATTATTTTGCTCACTGGTTAAATAGCATCTAAAATGGGAAAGAAAAAAATGCAGTTACTCACTTGATAATAAGTTCAAGCTTTGTTGACTTAGTTTTATTCATAAATAACTCAAACATAAATAAAACAACCCTTTCGGTTCCTGAGTGTGGGGTCACAGCCCAGATCCCTGTTAGAAGACCAAGGCTCTGGAGAACCAACATAAGGACTGAACTGGCCCTGTTAGAAGACCAAGGCTCTGGAGAACCAACATAAGGACTGAACTGGCCCTGTTAGAAGACCAAGGCTCTGGAGAACCAACATAAGGACTGAACTGGTCCTGTTAGAAGACCAAGGCTCTGGAGGAACAACATAAGGACTGAACTGGTCCTGATAGAAGACCAAGGCTCTGGAGGAACAACATAAGGACTGAACTGGTCCTGTTAGAAGACCAAGGCTCTGAAGGAACCAACATAAGGACTGAACTGGTACTGATAGAAGACCAAGGCTCTGAAGGAACAACATAAGGACTGAACTGGTCCTGATAGAAGACCAAGGCTCTGAAGAACCAACATAAGGACTGAACTGGTCCTGTTAGAAGACCAAGGCTCTGGAGAACCAACATAAAAACTGGCCCTGTTAAAAGACCAAGGCTCTGGAGGAACAACATAAGGACTGAACTGGTCCAGTTAGAAGACCAAGGCTCTGAAGGAACCAACATAAGGACTGAACTGGCCCTGTTAGAAGACCAAGGCTCTGAAGGAACCAACATAAGGACTGAACTGGCCCTGTTAGAAGACCAAGGCTCTGAAGGAAGCAGCATCAGTTGTCAGTTTTCAACACACACATACTCACAAACACACATCCCTTACCCTCACACATGCACACACACTGTGCCATCTCATACTGAAAAATCTTTCTTTCCCATGACGAACATCACATTGCACAGTGTTAAACACATGCTGGGTTATAGCTGGGATAGTTCCAGTTCTCAGGGAGAGGAGCAGACGCAAATTGGTTTGAGCTCCCCAACCCAACGGGGAGAAGAAGATCGGCCTAGCGACACTCTTAAGGCCCTCTGTGCTGTTAGCACTCGGCCTAAGTCCCAAATGCCCCAATGTCCACCTTATTAGCAGAGCCCATTGGGTATGGTTGAAAGTAGAGCACTACCGAGGGAATAGGCTGTCATTTGAAAGTCAAAATTAGTCAATTTATCAATTGTGCTGTTTCACTCTCAGGGAGTTGATGTTCAAACAAACAATATGCTTGATTGTGATTGCTTCATATCCAACCCATACGGGATTTTAAAACGTGAATCCAATCTTACATTCTTTCTGTTGTGTTCCTTGAAACTTGCAAAGGTCTTTAGCTGGTTTGTGACTCGCATGGGTTTATTTTAATACTTCTCTGTTGTCTGAAGGCTCTAACACCGTCCTCTCATGTCTGATCATTTGTCCCTCTACTGACATTTTGTCTCTTTGATTGCTATGACATAGCTGAATAAAAGCATTACAGAAGTTCAATTAAATTATTTCTAAAACATATCCTAATCAGTATGTAGATTAATCATGGCTAATGGCAGCATTAGTGCTATAGCAAAAAACTACTTTATGGCTATAAAGTCTCAAATACTTTAAGAAAGGAAATAAATAACAAGTAAAAGCTGGTAGCTTGCAGCCATTACTGCCCTAAACAAGGTGCCTCGCTGAGGGAACTATGAGCCTTGCATTCATCCGTGACATTTATTGTTGTTTTGTGCTGTTTGGGCCATGTATTTTGGGCCATGTATTTTGGGCCATGTATTTTGGGCCATGTATTTTGGGCCATGTATTTTGGGCAATGTTGGGAAATGTAATGTGTGGTGGGATGTACAGTGTTGTGGGAAATACAATGTAAGCAATATACCAACGCAGGTAAACCAATACAGGCCAAGTCTTTGAAGGCTGCATCCTCTGAAAATGGAGAAGGTCAGGTCATGGTTTGAGCAGAGACAGTTTCACAGAGAATGGTAAATTGGTAGATGATCTTCTAGCTGGTGCGACTGGGAATGGCCTCCATTTTACAGCCACTGGTGGACATGCCTATTATATGTTTGGATGATGCCTCAGCAGCTCTTAGTGCCTCAAAAAGGTTTCAGATTCAAAATAGTAGCCAGTTGTCCTCAACGCTTACGTTCTCTTTATCAACACTGCTGTGTCCTCGTATCATGTATTCCTCTCACAGTCACTCAAATAATATTCGAGATTAGAAACTGATAGGTGGGTAAAACAACAGGTGTGTACTTGTATCCAGATGCATTTATCAAATTCAAAATTAGCCAGTTACAGTAGCTAGCTGAAGTTCCAATTTAGCCAGTTACAGTAGCTAGCTAAAGTTCCAAGTCATCCAGTTACAGTAGGTAGCTAAAGTTCAAAATTGCCAGTTACAGTAGCTAGCTAAAGCCAAAAACTAAAGTACTGTATGTACAAAAATGTACCGAGGCTTTGTGTTTAGACTGCCAATAAAGCAACAACTATGACTAACTATAATTAACTATGGCTAACTGTGGCTACCTATGGCAAAATATGACTAACTATGACTAACGCTGGCAAATTACAATTAACTATGGCTAATCGGGGCTACCGATGGTGAAATATGACTAACTATGGTTAACTACATTATGATTAACTATCGCTAACTGGCTACATATGCCAAAATATGACTAACTATGATTAAATATGGCTAAATGTGGTTACATATGGTGAAATATAACTAACTATGGCTAACTATGACTAACTATGGCTAACTTTGGCTACATATGGCAAAATATGACTAACTATAATGAAATATGGCTAAGTTTGGCTACATATGGTGAATTATGACTAACTATGGGTAACTATGATGAAATACAGCTAAATGTGGCTACATATGGTGAAATATGACTAACTTTGGCTAACTATAACTAACTATGGCTAACTTTGGCAACCTATGGCGAAATATGACAAACTATGGCTAACTATGACTAACTATGGCTAACCCATGACAGGTGACTAATTCTTGAAATCAATAATGTTGTGTAAACATGAACGACACATACTGCTGACTTGTATGCAAGTGTCTCCCTCCAACATCACCAAAACAACAGGTAGTTTGGTGGCAGTCAGATACCATTGACTTCCAATTTTATTGTGCTTTTGTTAGTTATCACAATACCACGAGTTATGTACTTCAAACTGCAGGCAAAATGTTTAAAATGGTATCCTCGATTTAATTCTGGGTACATAGGAAAAAGGTCCTACGGCCAAACTCCCAAAGTATCCCTTTACATGTTAAGTACTTAGATAAATACAATAACTTTCTTTTTACGCTGTGTTAGTTCATTTCCTGGCTAAGATATGAAGCCGAATGCTCATTTTGTCCAAATGTTGAAAACTTCCATGCGTATAAAAAAGCTGACACGTGCTTACTACAAAGTTCTCTTCTCTTGGCTTTGATAGAACGTTGTGCTGCCTGTTTGCTAAATACATTGACAACCTGGAGAGTGGAACTAGCAGAAATTACATAGAGAGCGATTAAAAGGGTGATTCGATACATTGTACATTAACATCAGCATGTGTTTTTCCCAGCATACAGTAATACACTACAAGCAAACAGACTGTAATCTACCAATAACCTGTTCTAATGTCAAAGGGAAAAAAGTCAGTTAACCATGATAACTGGGTTATAAAACCGCTTATATGTCTGACAACTATTGTTCTGTTTCTTTTAGATTACCTTCTGTTTTGTCTGCATTTATAATAAATAGTCCTGCCAGTGGCAGAGACCACATTCTACTACACAGTGTACCTTAAAACAAGATGACTAAATATTATTACGGGCATTAAGGTGGCCGAGTGGTTAGGGCATCTGATAGGGTTATGAAAGGTTCCTGGTTCTTATTGCTCAACCAGCAACGTAAACGCTCTGTTGGCCTGCGCCTGAGCAAGGCAGTTAACCCTAACTACTGTGTCTCCCCTCTCTAATTCCCAGCAGATTGTTGCTGCAATTAAATTAAAATTACTGGTGCCCTGTAATGGTCAAATTAAAATAAAATTACTGTTGCCCAACTGTAAACTGTTATATGTGAATATCTCATATTCTGTTACTGACTACCTACAACTGACCGAATTAATAAACTCCAAATGTTGGTTAGGTAAGTTTTGGATGAGCACAGTGTTAGCACACAGTACATGGAGGACAACAAAAATGGGATGTTTTGGAGTTTTTATAGAATACTTAGAAAAGGGTCTCCAAACAAATGCTTTGGATTGTATTTTTTCACATCAGAATGGACAATTTAGTCACAGGAACTATCAAACATCTCAGTGGTTATATACTTCCCATTGGCACTATATAACACTGAGAGTGTTCATTTACACTGTCAGAGTTGATTTAACACTGGTGATTTTGCCGTGTACCTGCAGACATGTGATTGTATTAAAATTATTCAGAAAAGCCATTTCTTTACAGTAAGATCAAATGCTATATGGTCCCTCACTCCATTTATGTTGATCCCAGCACAGGATGTGCATAAAACATTTAGATGACACAGTGCTACACAGTAAAAACTTTGGTGTTAAATCAACACCCTAATCGTTAAATACACACTCTTCAGTGTGTATATTATAGGTCCACTGGACCTGACAAAGGGAGCTAAATCCACAACAAAAAGATATTAGTATGAGCCTATAATATTTTTCTTGTTAAGCTGGAAATGTAATCCATAATTGCTGCCTGAAAAACAGGTGTGAAATTAGCATTTAACTTTAGATTCCAGGATATGCTCAGGTGTGTATAACCTGAATCACCTGCACTAAAAAGACACAATGATCAAATTATCATCTGATTAGAAGGCTACAATGCATGTATATGACAATGTAGCAGCGCTTCAACCAACATGGGAGCAGTGGCAGCCAAAACACAAAATACCCTTCAACCAACATGGGAGCAGTGGCAGCCAAAACACAAAATTCCCTTCAACCAACATGGGAGCAGTGGCAGACAAAACACAAAATACCCTTCAACCAACATGGGAGCAGTGGCAGACAAAACACAAAATACCCTTCAACCAACATGGGAGCAGTGGCAGCCAAAACACAAAATACCCTGCAACACAGTCACATGCTCATCTGTATTTCAGCAATGACAGAACACAGACTTCTCTTCAAGTCAGGGCATGGGGGAACTTTCTGGAACTTGTCAAGACTTGTATACATCACCTGAAGAGTCTAATCCTAAAGCCACGACTTTGTTGGTAAAGCAAATCTCCAAATGCTAAATCGAGTACTCTCACTCTACAGGACTCTCACTAACTATCTGACTGCGTTTTTAATAGCTACTGTCAACATGCATTGAGGTAAACACAAGTGGAGAAGTTACAAGAGACCGATGGAGCAATGAATTCAGAAAAGATTTTGTCATTACCTCGATGAGGAAGTCTCCGTTACGAAGCCCTGCCCGCCATGCGACTCCGCCCTCATCCACAGACTCCAGGTACTGCAGGGCGGGAAAGGCAGGAGTTGGTGTGAACTCCTCGATGGGCGTGTCCGCTAAAAGGGGGTTGGGTGACCAGGAGCCGACAGGATCCCAGGAGGCAAAGTCAGAGGAACAGAGAGGTTGAGAGCCTGGAAACGATGCTCGAGCACAACAATTCATTTTTGTGCATATGTAACATACATCTAACATGCATATGTAACATACACTTCACTATGCAAATGTAACATACATGTAACATACAAATGTAACATACACATAATTGTGCATATTTAACATACATGTAACATACATATGTAACACACTTAATTATGCATGTGTAACATACATATAACATACATATGTAACATACACTTCATTATGGATATATAACATACACTTAGCAAACCGCTTAGCAAAACAGAATTGCAAACAAGTGGACAGGCAGGCGCAGATAAATGTACATGGCAGCTTTACTGTAGGTCAACATATACAATAGATTTGAAAGGCAGGAACAGGCATCATCACACAAACATTAGTTTTTAGGTGGATCATCGTGGGATAACAATTTATTGCTGGACTAGAGTGCTAATGTACAGTTTATGAGCTTAATTACCCTGCTGGACTAAGCCTGTGGGCCAAGATGCAGCTGAGCTAAAAAGAGATCCATCACCATGAAACAAACTCCCTCGACCCTGTGTGCTTCACTGTAGAAGTGTGTGCTTGTCTGTGTGTGTTTGCATTTTGCTGACCTGGTGTGGCGTGAAACTCCCACTAAAATGGAAAAACTAGGACAATTTTTACTTTGGCCAGTACCCACGAGGAAAAAGGCTATATCTGGCAAATAGAATATGTTTAGGCAAACGTTGCAAGTGGATCTAATGGTTAGCTTAAGGGTTAGAAGGAGGGTTCAATTTTTGGGGTTAAGTTATTGGAGATAGTATGGGCAGAGATTTTTACATCTCTGGAAGATATCTAAGATGTAAGTTAATGTCTGTGTGTGTGTGAGCCTCTGTGTGTCTTAAAGAGAGGCAGAGGTAAAAGTCTTCAAACTGATCTGACAACCAAACTGACCATTCCTGCAAGCAAATGTAAATATGAGAAAAGTCACATTCAAGTTTATTTTATTTCATATGTATCAGATTGCTAAAGGTACAAGAATAGAGTGTATCGTCGTCTGCAGAATTAAAGTCACAGCAGAGCCAAGAAACCAGTGGTGACAAGTGACAATTGCAATAAATCAGCCGTGTGTTTTAAAACTCCAAAGGCAATTCTAGACTGCTAGTTCGGTGGAGCAGTCATGCTGTATGCTTTTCAACTGGACCGTCTATAAGTTAGACGTTTGTAATAGAGAATCTATTAAAATTGACAGAATAGTAGACCTGCCTGTAGGACCTACTGTAGGATCAGTCAGTTATAGGCTCGTATAGGCTACTATAATACACGTAATATGGTCATCACCATCACAAAACCAACGGTTACACATGACAAAGTGCAGACTTGAGAATGAGGCACACAGTTAAATAGTTAAGCTCTTTCGCAAAAAGAAAAGAGTTTTAATTTGTATTGAAGTGGGTGTTTAAAACAGAATGACGGAGGACAATCAGTAATATGTCCCATCAAATATTACAAGGTGGATGAAACATGAACATTACAAGGGAGGAGAATATATGACCACCGTAAAGGTCCGACTCCTACCTTTCGCCCCTCGCAGCACAAAACCGAATCCCTCATTATCCTTCTTTTGTAGAACTACCGTCTTCTCGTCAACAACGCAGTCACTGTGGAGAAAATTACGCGCAAAGCGACCGTTATTACTACATCCTATCATCCTCATCATCGCTACAGCTGCTCGCCCAGAGTGCTTCATAATGACAGCAGTGCACGCCGAACAAGTCAGCTATGACAACCAACCGTGCTGCACTCGATGTCCCCGTACAACTCCAAACGACTAGTCCACTTTTGCCGATAATGTTGCTTTGCAATGAGGTAAATTAATAACAATTAACGGCCGGAGCCGGCGACAGACGATGTCGGCAGTGAGAAACATTTCCACCCAGAGAAGATGAAAACCACACGCTGTTGACATGGGAGAAAAAATATATCTGGGGATGCGCTTCCTTGAACGCCTGCTCAGGGGAAGCGTGTCAGGGGAGGAGGGAGAAACGAGGGGTAGCGGTTAGAGTGCAAAGCTGAGAGGATGAATGAATGAGCGAATGAGTGAAGATGGTCAATTACGTGTACTTTATTTCAATTTAGCAGGAGCGACATACCATATCCTATGAAAGTTTTCATTAGATTACTTGGCCAAAATCCTAGATATTAGCGTGAGCATGGCCGATGACTTCTATACTTTTTTAAAAGCTTAACAAAGTTATAATTTTAAATAAAATCGTGCAATGTGTTAATGTGACTGGATTCAGCCTAACATGCATTTCAAACTTAAAAGAGGGATCTATAATTCTCTATAAGTGTCTACAACTTATCCGTGTTAATTATATTGTAACAGTTTTATTATTTTTTGAGGAGATGTAATACTCAGATTTGTACTGCTGCTTAAAGTATTGTTCACCAAATTACATGAAGCACATGGCAGGGCTCCAGGCGTTGGTTTAGTATTCCTGACACTGTTTTCAATGCACAGCAAAATCATCAGTGTTAAATCAACTTTGAGAGTGTTAAAGTTTAACACAGAGAGTGTTACTTTAACACTCTCGGTGTTGATTTAACACTGGTGATTTTGCTGTGTGCTTGCATTATTCTACTCCTTTTGTGGAACAGAATCAAAATCAACACACTTGGACAATTGGGACATGATGTGTAAAGAAACACTGATTTAGGTCTCAGTGCCAAAGTATCTAAACCAAAGCATGAATTCCTGTCAACCCATTCTAGACTTTTAAAACGATAAAGATACAATTTTGTAACTTGGGTGAACTATAATGATTAGATTATTGTTTATACACTGGGTAGCGTTAAACAAGCTGATTTAAACCATGCCAATTATTTTAAATAAACAGTGTACATTTGCAGCAGCCAGTAAGGTCTAAACCGCTGGTAACAAAAGTGAGTACACCCCTAATCGAAAATGTCATTGTAGCAAAGTGTCATTTCTTCAGTGTTGTACTCAATTTTGTGAGATACTATATTTGCATGAACATTAAATTAATTATTTGTTAATAATTATAACTTGTTATTAACATGAAGTATGCTGGTTGGTTGCCTGTGAAGAAAAATATTAAATGTGCTATTTGTAGATTTTTGTACCCTGTGAATGGAACTACTTTCAGCTTACAAAAGATGTACAAAAAAGTAATTTAGATATTGATTCACTGTACACTATCTAAATACAAACAGGACTAAAAACACAACAAAACGAGATATTCCTTTTCAGGGAGGATGCATCCTGTATACACACACAGTCCAAAGGTTTGTAAAATGAACATTAAAGGATATTACTTCAAAACATAAAGTGTAGAAATGCTCAATAGAAAGAATAGTATTAAAGTAAAAGCAATCTTTCAAAAAACATATTTGAATGTTACCAAACAATTTACATTGCTAAATAACTTGATAAATAATAAAATGAAAATATTACTTTTTTGTTTTTCAGGATTTTAATTCTTTCAATAATAACGATTGTTTAAAACAAACATGCGTAACAGCTTATACTGTAGTAACATAAAGTATTGTTAATGCCACTGAAATGAAAAGTGAGGACAGACGAATGTTCCTTATAATGTAACCCCCCAACAACAGATCATCCCCCCCGCCAAACAAGACCCCCTTTGACCCACACCCACATCGATCCCCCCCGGCCATACACAACAGAGAACCTAAAGCAATTAAATTAAAACATAACAACACACCCAGAACAGCACCTGACAATAACATACAAGTACAGAGAAAATAAAAAATAAAAAAAATAAAAAAATAAAGGGGGAAAAGCTTAAGTAAACACACCTTGTGCAAGAAACTAGGTTAACATCCACACATTAATGTGTTAGAAATAAAAGGTTGAGTTCTGGTAGCATAGCTATGTGAATATATATATATATATATATATATATATATATATATATATATATATATATATATATATATATATATATATATATATATATATATATATATATATATATATATGAATTTGACTGTTAGAATGATTCAGAATGACTGGTCATTAACCAAAAGAGTCATCATACGAGCTATGGCCTTTCTAGTGTTAAATTATGTTCAGCTGAATTGCAGCCTCTAGAATCACTGGAGAAAAATAACTTCCCCCTGTGAAACGCAATGCAAATCTGAACGTTTTCTTTTTTGCTTTGAATCTAGTCTGCTTTATTACGAATAGCAGGTCAGCCTAATTTTTTATGAACTAGGCTACTGAAGTAGACAGCATTCCAGAATGATTAGTGTGTTCCAAGCCTTGGTTGGATTCCAAGGACGATCATGAAAGGAACTCTGCAGAGAAACAGCTTGATCATAGAGCTGGGCTGCTAGGTTACCATGGTAATATACCATGGTAACACGCTCTGCTTTGAGCTGGTGATATGACGGTGTTTGTCCCAGGTACAACATGGACCTATGGGTCATTTTATATTGTCACAATTGGTGTGGTTGATTATTGTCAACTGATAGTAGCTGTTGATCTAACTGAGGCCTTACGGTGGAGCCATTATATCATGGTTTTGACAATAATTGTGATTATTATAATGACAATGATGAGTAATAATTTTCCTTGCTGGTCAATTGTCTTAGACCAGGGGTCACCAATCCTTGTCCTGGAGAGCTACCACCCTGTAGCTTTTCACTCTAACCCCAGTCTAGAATACCTGATTCTAATAATTAGTTGGTTGATAAGCTGAATGAGGCTACATTATATGCAGTTGGAGTGAAAACCTACAGGGTGGTAGCTCTCCAGGACCAGGATTTGTGACCCCTCTCTTAGACGCTAACTCTGGTACACATGTATGCTGCGGCATGGGTTCAAATCTGCCTGACTGCTCTTTAAACTCTTTTCACAATTTGTACAAAAAAGCATAAAAATTCCTTTATATAAGGAATTCATATTTATTCCAATTTACTAATAGGAACCAGGGTCTTCACTAATCAGAATTAGTCCTGTCTTATTATTAATTATAGAAGCAGTCTGGAGGATGTAGTGGAATTGAATACAGGAATTACTTTTTTTATAAACTAAAAGTGGGAATGTATTTGGGAAAATAATGAAAATTCTTGAAAATACTGAGTGAAATGTTGACCTAAATACCATAATTCATTACATTATTATGAATAACCATGCTAACTTCAAATTGATTGCTTTGGGCTGTGTGGTTTGGAACACGAATAATAAAACTATAATACACTAACTCTAATAATAACACTCTAATACATTAACTCTAATAATAACAGTCTAATATACTAACAATAATAATAAAAACTCTAATACACTAATACTAATAATAACAATCTAATACACTAACACTAATAATAACACTCTAATACACAAATTCTAATAATAAAAAATCTAATAAACTCACTCTAATAATAACACTCTAATACACTAACACTAATAATAAAACTCTAATACACTAACACTAACAATAACACTCTAAAACACAAACACTCTAATACACAAATATTATTTGATAACAGATAGATGTGTTTAAATCTAGGTCTGCCAGGGAATTCTTAAAGGTGTCCTGTATTGGGAAACCAAAAAGAAGTCATGGCAAGAATCAACCATGGTATGTGTCTGTCCTGCCTGGTCTCAGATGGCAGCAGATGTACAGTAGGGCCAGGATGACGTCCTTGACCTCTGTCACCCACCATGACGGAGCAGACGAGCAGCATGGGACTCCGTCTGTGTCTCCATGACAACCTGAGCTGTTCTGTACTCCGGCTGTGCTTGGCGATGAATGCTGTGAGTAGTGTTGGATGATGGAGGATGACTGCAAAGACTAGTGTTGGATGATGGCGGATGACTGCTAAGACTAGTGTTGGATGATGG
>JACXGM010022326.1:0-16800 GCA_016801145.1 Umbra pygmaea | reverse complement strand
TCTATACTACTATTTAGCTGTTATAAATAGTGATTATATTATTTATTTATTTTTATATATATATATATATCAGCCGCGGTCGGTGGATCTTAATTGGGGAGGACGGGCTCGTATTACGCTCAGAACCGGAGTGAATGGAATGTGTGCAAAACAAAAAAACAATTGGTTTTGTTCGTTGCGCACCATTCCATTCACTCCGGTTCCAAGCGTAATATGAGCCCGTCCTCCCCAATTAAGATCCACCGACCACGGCTGATATATAAGGAGGGGGTGCCCTTTTTCCAGTTTCGACACGTGCCCCTCAAAAGGTCTGTGCACGGCCCTGAGTGACTCTATTTGTGTCGTGTGTCCAGAAAAAGCTTCTTCCGCATCACTCTCCCGTACAGCTACTCCTTGTGCAAAGTGCGCTGAATTGTTGAACGATGCACAGTGACAGCATCTGCAGCAAGATGATGTTGTAGGTCTTTGGAGGTGGTCTGTGCGCTTTTTGTGACTGTTTTCACCATCCTTCGCCTTTGACTCTCTGATATTTTACTTGGCCTGACACTTCTGGCCTTAACAAGAACTGTGCCTGTGGTCTTCCATTTCCTCACTATTTTCCTCACAGTGGACAATGACAGCTTAAATCTCTGCGATAGCTTTTTCTAGCCTTCCCCTAAACCATAATGTTGAACAATCTGTGTTTTCAGGTCATTTGAGAGTTGTTTTGAGGCCCCCCATGTTGCCACTCTTCAGAGCAGGGTCAAAGAGCTCACCAAACCAATTGTGTGTTCCAATTAATCAGTGCTAGGTAGTTACAGGTATTCAAATCAACAAAATGACAAGGGTGCCCAAATGTATGCACCTGACTAATTTCATTTTGATGCATATTGCACATTTTCTGTTAATCCAATGAACCTCATTTCACTACCAAAATATTACTGTGTCCTTCAGTTATTTGATAGATCAAAATGAAATTGCTGATCCAAACACCCAGTTATTTATAAATGATAATCATGGAAATTATCAGGGGAGCCTAAACTTTTGCATACAACTGTATAGACTTAAGAATTCTGATTCTACAATGGATCAAAAAATAGGAAAATAGGCTATTACAGCAAAGCGACCCTTCAATATTATCAATATATTTGTTTTCATAGTGTACTGTTCTAAAATACATTAAACAACAACAACATTTTTCATGTAATTCCTCTGTTTTGAGGCCTTTTTACTAAAGCTTATTTAAACACAATGGGGTGATGCTCTTGATCATTGGAAGCAGTGATGACTTGGCTGGAGGCTGCGGAGGAGAGAGCGGTTTTAAATGAGGATGAGTCGTTGGCTAATGACGCTGATGGGTGTCAGCAGTTGCCGATTATAGGTAGTGTGGAAGACCTGGCGGTTCTAGTTTTAAAACAGAATAACTGACAGCTCGACGCTGATTGAGTTAAAAGTAACACATCATCCCTAGACATTTGTTGTTTTTAACACACCTGTTTAAGAGTGTAGTTATTGCTCTTTCTCGAAGTAAAAAAATGTTCTGATGCCTGTGCACACCACTAAACAGCAAAATAAATCTCAGACATTGAACTCTTCTTCTCCAAAACAGCTGTCTGGATGATCCTTCCAGGGCAGCTGATGGGGGGACAACCGGGAATGTTGTCCCGGGCCCAGTCCTGAGGGGGGGCCCAAATTTTGTTTTTGTACAGTCATTTTTTTTGTGGGGGGCCCTAAATGTGGAGTTTGTCCCGGGCCCACAGATTCCTGTCGGCGGCCCTGGATCCTTCAATATTTACATGTTAAAATCTGAACCATCACGTTAACAACTGAAATTAAAGAGAATTGTAATGTTTAATTAACCTGAACTGTTCTGACTAAATCATTACATTTGTTTTTGTTTTCAGAAATCATGGAGGAAACATATGATTATGTATTCAATGATTCGGTGGTGATACCATCCCAGTCGCCAGTCGTCTCTGAGCATTATAAGATGAGGACCAGCTATAGGTACATGTATGTAGCAGTGTACTCAGCCACCATTTGCATAGGCCTACTGCTCAACACTGCTGTCATCTTCATGACTGTAAAATTCAGATCTGAGAAGAAACTGAGTCGACGAGTGTTGATCCTGGGTTTGTCAGTCACTCATCTTGTACTGTGCCTCTTCACTCCACTTCATCTGATCAGTGCCTGGAACTACTTCTCCTGGACGTTTGGAAAGGTTGCCTGCAAGCTAGGGTCCTATGTGATATTTCTGAACATGTTCTCTGCCTCGTTGATAATCACCTTCTGGAATGTGCGCTGGTGTGTCCCGACATGCTGTGATTGCCACATGTCCACAAACATGGTCCTACTGTCCTGGTTTGCTGGGGCTATACTGAGCGCCCCCTCTCTACTGTCCAGGGAGGTCCAGTACACTGCCGATGGATTCGTCTGCCTAGACAACTATGATTACACTGAAAGCCTCCAGGTCTCTAGACAGGGACGGGACAGAATGATAGCGGTGGTGTTGTGCCGCTTCCTGCTTGGGCTGCTGCTTCCTCTGGGTGTGACCTGTCTCAGCTGTTTCTGCGTGAGACACCAGAAAAACAACATAAATACATCACTGATTCTTCGACCTGTGACTATCGCCCATTTTCTATGCTGGGCTCCTGTTGTCTGTCTGCCAGTGCTGCAAATTACAATGAAAACAAACAGCAGGTGGTTTGCAAACACACTACCACCAGCTACTGCTCTGTCGGTCTTAAACAGCTGCATCTGTCCTGCCATCATCATCTGGCAGGGGAGGAAGGAACTGAACTCCGGTTCACAGTTTCGGCGGACCCCCCAGACGGTGGACCAAGGAGAAGAAAATGAGATGATTCCTCTGGAAGACAGACAAAAGAAAATGTCCTTGAACTGTAATGACAAAACTGTATAATGTATGCGCAATTTGCGATTTAAAGGAACACTCCAGACCCCTAAACTGACACATTTTGATATGAGAACAAACAGGACGTGATCAAGATCAAGACCAGGATGATGGACACGTTTGTGGTAGGTATTAATGGGACAACATTCATTATGTTATCAAATATTTAGGAAGAGATCATCACTACATAGACTCTTTAATAAATAACTGGATCAGAAAAGTGGTGTGGATATCTAAAACATTTTACTACAATATGTCGTATTTTGCTGAATGTTGCATAAAGCTTAAATACATATACAGCCTACGGTAGTGATACAGCGTATGGTTTGAGGGAGTTGGATTAACTTGCTGCATTTCACCCAGTAAGAACTAATTCTTTCAATATTTCATTTTGTCTTAATCATTCTTCATCTAGAATGTCGCAGTAGTGTACTCTATATTCTGTGACCATCACCTAATTAATAGCATGAAAAGCTGTGGTGTACAACTGGGAAGAAGAAATCAGCCCTATATAGCTCTTCTATTGGGTAAACTGGTGAATTTATCTAATGCCTAATCAATACCTTCTACACATTATTAGTGTATTCTCTATCTTATATGCATCTGTAATACCATTTTTTATGTATGTATAAACATTAATGTATCTATGTTAATAAACGGTCAGTTAGTACCTCAAATCAAATACAACATTTGCCATTCAATGCATATACTTTCACTTAAAGAACAATTCTGGAACAAAATGAACCTAAGGGTTAATAACACATGGGGACCAAGTCGACCGTTCTCTGGTATATGTTTTCATGCTAATTGAATGTGCCCAGTTTTAGCTCAAACAACTCATTAGCGTATAACGCTAGTAGTCGGGCATGGATGAAGTAAAAAGAAATCGCTGTTTTATACTACTTACAAGGCTCAAATTAGCATAATGAGGGTCCCTACAAGCAAACTGAAGCCTTGAGAACTTTGTAAGTGTACAGACAGTTTATCAAAAAGATAGTTTGTAAAGACAGTACCATTCGTGTATACAGGCAGCCGCCATCTTGGGAAAACTGTCTTGACCAGTCAAACCACAAATGCTGTGCCATGTGAGCTGAACAGTGACTTGGTATGTCTTGGAATGGCCTTTTGCCCTATGTTGCTCCAGCAGGATCTCCCTGTACTTAATGTAAGTCGCTCTGGATAAAAGTGTCTCCTAATTAAATACAATGTAAAATAAATGATACCATTGGTAAATGTGTATAACTATGTTAATATCTTTATTTCAGTTTAACACCCAACATAGGGTTTGAACTTATATGTTCCACTGGCATCAGTTGGTTCAGTCTGCTAAAAGTTCACAGAACTGATGTATATGTCACAGGTGGCGGTGTAGGAGGAAGGGAGACCAGGCAGAAAGTATTTGGTTTTTTAGTTTTAATGTAGAATAATCTAGGATGAGTACAACAAGTATTAACTCAAGCTACACACATACACAGTTCACTACTTGCATAACAGTACTTCTTTCCTGGACGACAGCAAACCAACTCTACAACAATCATCATCATCAATGAACCGCACCACTCCTTGTTCTTCACATTCCTACCCCTTTTCCAAATAGTCCCATCATCTGCATTCAACGCTATCCCAATTCCCTGCCCCACCTCTCTACATACATCATCTGTCATCACAGAGAACAACCGCGCCACTCCCCTGGGCACCAGGGCTTATATAGGAACTAATAGATACTGGCTGAATGTAATTAGCAATCAGATCAAACAAGCCCTAGATGAACTATATTGAGACCTATCCATAGCTCATGGTATCCAGGGGGGTGGCACCAAAGCTTCCTAGTACACACATACATAACATAATTCAAAACAACAGTACATATGCACTGACCATACATGAACACACTATAACTAAATATTAGGGCTGTAATCGATACACCAAACTCACGATTCGGTTCGTATCACGATTTTTGACCTACGTTTTGATACAAACCTCGATTTTTTGGGGGGAGTTGAGGAAAAAAATGATATTTTTAGAAAATAACATTTAAAAAACCTGCATAAACTGACCAAAGAACAATATTAACTATGCAAATTATTACAGTTTTTCTCAATTGTTTACACACAAATACTGGTACTTGGGACACAATGACCACAACATGTAACTCATGCACCAACCCCCTGAACCAATTCTGCTAAACTACAAGCACATTTCCTGCTTTACACTCAAATTGCAGTTCTAAAACTCACTTTTTTCAAAACACTACACATAATTCTCAGCATTTGGCACCATTTTCATGAAGAGAATCTCTTGTTTTCACAAGGAACACATTGCCATTCAAATATGCACACTGACTCATCACATGGGCAAACACCTGTCACACAATTTCAAAATTAGCAATCAGAGCTTTAGCATAAAAGGGCAACAGGTGAGCTCTTCTGTTTTGGAGCAATGGATGCCAACATTGGAAACAGAGGCAGAGTCAGAGGAGTGAGAGTAACAGGACGAGGATGAGGAAGGTCAAGGACCGTAATCTCTGATGAGATCCAAGCCACTTTGGTTGACCATGGTCTAACAATGAGGGAGGCTGGGCAAAGAGTACAGCCCAATTTGAGCAGGAACACTGTAGCATCCATCATCCAGACTTTCCAAAATGAAAATAGGTAATAAATCTACTCTCATTAGAAAATTGCAGTACTACAGTGTAATGTTGGTTAGGATGTACACTGTGCACATTGTTTTTGTTTTTACTGTAACTGTATACAGTACCTTTTTCTGTTGTTTTGCATGTAGACTACTTTATGTGCAACTTTGTATTGCTTGGGATGTACACTGTGTACATTGTTTTTTTGTGGAAAAAATGAAATTGAAATTGTTACCGTGTATTTGTGTGTTCTGAGTATAGAAACAATATTCTCAAATATTTTCCAACACACTGTATGTACTGTCTGTAGTAAGTGTAACACTGAACAATAAAAAGGCAATGTACTGTCTGTAGTAAGTGTAACACTGAACAATAAAAAGGCAAAGTCATAATGATGAATAGAGTAGGTGTTTTCAATTCATCAAAGTGTTTTACATTGAGCACATCAGTGTTCAATTGGTTCTTATAAATGTCTAATCATATGATGATTTGTGTGTGTCATTTGAAAACAAAATACAATTTTGAGAAGAGATAACATTGTTTTGAATGTAAAGTTTAATTTTGCAGGAAAATTCACGATTTTTTTGGGGGGGGTTTTGCCCATTGTGTGTGTGTTTTTTGATTTGTGTGTAGAGTTCTGAGAGTATGAGGCATGCTTTCAGAAAATGTGTGTAACCAATCGAGAAAAACTGTAACAATATACCTAAGTAAAATAAATGAATAGCCAAAGCTATAATACCTATGTTGTCTTTGTAACAAAATACTGTTGAAAGACAAACGGAACTAGACTCCATTGTGGAGATGATTCCGGCATGTTGAAAATCCTTCTTCAATCAAGTTCTCTTACATTTACAAAGTAAATGAAATGGCTTCTGTTTCACACTCACGACCAGCAGTTCAAACTAATTAGAATAAACTCCACAAAGCCTGGCTGTTCAGTCGGTAGAAGGAATTGTTCAAAAGTAATGCATGGCTCCACACTGTCTGTCTGCGCTAATGAAACAGAATGTGGAGATTAACTGCTCAATGAGTGGGTCGTTATTTTTGTTGCTTTGAGGTACTGAGATGCGCAATTTAATGATGATCACAAGAAATATGTTTCAGTAAACAAAGCTGCGAGGACACAAATAAAATATCATAAACAAGACTCACAAACAGACAAAGCTTATAAGGTAACTAACGAACAAAGTAGCTGCGTTGCTGTGAGGTAAACTCATGGAGCTACCGCAATCACCTGCAATTACTATAATCTGCCAGCAGTTGCTAACTATATGTTGCTCAGATAAAGCGCTTATGGCTTCTTTCTACAAAATACAATTGAACAAAAATAGCATGAATGTCGCATTTCTTTGAACCTTAAAAGAGATTTCAGACATTTTTACACCATAAATTCTGTAAAACAAAATTAAAAGGAATGTTCCACAGTAAATCCGTTTTATAGTATACCATTTACAAACGTTACCATAGATGATTTATATCATATACACGTCTTTTCTTTTTCAATATATCAGAGAGAAGCCGATAGTATATTTCAGTTCCTTTCGCATCCACTGGGGTGCTTCTGTATCCGTCTAAACTTGAGTTACCACAACTCCCAGAATTCCAAGCGAATTTAGTGCTCGTCCCCGTTTGAACACACCGACACAGAACATGGGCAATTCAACAGCACACCTCTGTAGAGCTTGACGCTAGAAAGTTATAATATTTGTTTTTGAAATTGTAGTCTAATTTCTATTCATCATGCCCGTTTGGTGTTCTGTACCTGGTTGCAGAAATTACAAACAAGCCCAAAAAGGAGTAATCTTTCACACTTTACAATAGGCTATAAAAAGTTATGGTCTGCAGTCGGCATTTTAGGTCGGAAGATTATGAAAGGGATCTACGTGCTAAATTAACCGGCACTACAGCCCGAATGCAGCTGAAAAGCGATGCGATCCCATCCATTTTTCTTTATCTAGAAAGAGTAGCCTATATATAGTAAGGTATAATAATTTACACACTCAGCTAGCTACTAAATACAGCTGGCACACTAAACATACAGTACAATAACATTACCACACAGACACGATGTGTGCTCCATTATCAAGGTACAGCAAATAGGTTTAATAAACTTATTCATCTGTTAATTGTCCTCTTGCTACGTCTCTTTCCATGTGTGCTGGAAAACTTCAGTGATTCAGTGACGCATATGTGGTCGTCAGTCATTTTTGGTAGTAAAAAGCAAAAAAGTACAGCTATTCCATGATCCCATTCATTGTAGCAAGTGCTTTTTCCTTCAGTAGAAATGGATGGACATATTCCCACAGAAGCACGCTGCGTTTCAACTTAATTATCTGTAGAACATGCTGGCTTTTTTAAGCTGAATATCAAACTCCATTTGTTGTAAATGTTCTTCGGTGTACTCGGGCACAAACATGTATGGTTGGATGTCACTCAGAATGTAAAAGCAAGTTGTGAAATTCCTCATCTGCAAATCCTAGGTCAGTAGCAATTGTGTTACCAGCGACTTTGATTACGAACGGTTTCACACACTCCAGAGAACATGCCGGGTGGGCGGGGCTTGGAACAAGGAAGCCAGCGTTGTAGTTCTATACATACTGAAAAAATCATATCACCTCGTCTGTTTAGCATTAAAACGGCTGATCGAAACGTAACAGAAAGACAAACTATACCTTAAAAAATCTAGGACAACCGAGGCTTTAATGAGTAGGTTTGAAAGCCAGATCAGTATTGATCTCCAAAGTCCATTGGACTCACACGGGGACGTCAGCGTGTGAAAATTCCCAAATTTTGAAATTTCAAAATCTTGCTCTTACACTAGCCAGGCATGGGTGAAACATATCTCACCGTTCTACAAATGTCTGGGAAAAGCTACTAGCACCTCCAGATAGCTGTAGGGTGAAGTATCCCTTTAAGGTTATTTAAGACTTTTTATAGGTCTGCGGACACATTTTTCAACTAGCTCAACTTCTGCAGGCAGGCGTCACATGATTGGAAAGGTAGTCAGATGACACGTAATTGGAGGATGCTAACACGTAAAATTAAATAATTTATCCTCAACTAGTATTGTGGTGTAGGTCTACGTATAATATAGTTTTCACTTCAAATAATACTAATAGTAATTCAAAGATGTGGTTGCATTAGATCTGGACAGGAAGGATAACTCTGAGAGTTGGAAGGGGTCTGTCGCGATTCTGCCTTCTCAGACCGCGACACAGGTTCGTGGATCTGAGTGTCACGATTTCAGTTTCATATCACATATCGTTACAGCCCTACTTATAAATCCACTCTGGGATGGCATGACAGTATGAGGTGAAAAAATATATATTCTACAATATAACTGTAAATAAAAAAGAAACATCATCTGTTTAGTCAGTATCTGGTGTGTAACAGTCAGTATCTGGTGTTGCCACCAGCTGCATTAAGTACTCCAGTGCAGCTCCTCTTCATAGACTGCACCAGATTTGCAAGTTCTTGCTGTGAGATGTTTCCCCACTCTTCCACCAGGGCACCTTTGAGTTCTTGCTGTGTGATGTTTCCCCACACTTCCATCAAGGCACCTTTGAGTTTTTGCTGTGAGATGTTTCCCCACTCTTCCACCAAGGCACCTTTGAGTTCTTGCTGTGAGATGTTTCCCCACTCTTCCACCAAGGCACCTTTGAGTTCTTGCTGTGAGATGTTTCCCCACTCTTCCACCAAGGCACCTTTGAGTTCTTGCTGTGAGATGTTTCCCCACTCTTCCACCAAGGCACCTTTGAGTTCTTGCTGTGAGATGTTTCCCCACTCTTCCACCAAGGCACCTTTGAGTTCCCGGACATTTAGGGAAAGAACGGCCCTACCCCTCACCCTCCAACCCAACAGGTGCCAGAAGTGCTCAATGGGATTGAGATCCAGGATCTTCGCTGGCCATGGCAGAAGACTGACATTCCTGTCTTGCAGGAAATCAATCATAGAACAAGCATTATGGCTGGCGGCATTGTCATGCTGTAGAGTCATGTCAGGATGAGCCTGCAGGAATGGTACCACATGAGGAGGAGGATGTCTTCCCTGTAACACAAAGCGTTGAGATTGCCTGCAATGACAACAAGCAGAGTCTGATGATGCTGTGACACACCGCCCCAGACCATGACTGACCCTCCACCTCCGAAACGATCCCGTTCCAGAGTAAACAGGAGTCTGACCATCACCCCCGGTGAGAAAAAAAGCAGTCTGTGAACAGCATTTTTCCAGCCTTGTCTGTTCCAGCGAATGTGGGTTTGTGACAGTAGGCAACATTGTTGCTAGTGATGTCTGGTGAAGACCTCCCTTACAACAGGCCTACAGGCCCTCAGTCCACACTGAAAAAAAATATATAATTGATACAACTTTAGAGCAGTGATTCACACATATATTTTTTATGCTTAAAATAAATGAATTGGTTCAACTTGTGATTTTTAGGTTGTCCCAGTTAATAATGTCCCAGTTTCAAGTTGAGCCAATGTTAATCCTTAAAGTAGTCACATTTGTATATATCCCAGCGGGTCTTCTTAAAGAAATGTGGCAGATACCGACTTTTGAGTGTTTAAAGCTTTCGTACCACAATGACAGTCACTTCAAGATTTTTACAAATTTGAATATCCAACTGGTAAAACATCCATCAGCTGTAATATTTTATCACCCACAACTTGCAGTGGAAGGAACTGCAATGGTGAAACAAGATTAGCTAAACTACATAGACGGGAACACTTCTCAGTAATGGTTGCAATAAATGAAACCACTAACAGTTTATTTTAGGTTTAAAATCATTCATTAAATCATCCGAAGGTGATCAACAGCTTTACCTAGCTCCAATTCATACAGACTGAGCAATATTCTGTCAGTTATTTATTTTTTATTTCAATTTGCGTTTATCCAAGTATAAGGTATACACAACAGCCGCGGTCGGTGGATCTTAATTTGGGATGCTGGGCTCGAATTACCGTCCAGACTTGGGGAAACGGAATGGTATCACACAATGGGTTTGACGCGCTACACACCGTCCCCAATTATGATCCATTCATTTCGGTCCCAAACACAATGCGATCCCGGTGTCCCCAATTAAGATCCACCAACTGTGGCTGATGCACAAATATATAACAAAGTTGTGGTATATTGCAATGTACAGTGCCAAACCAATGGTGGCAGTAGAGAGTGGAGTAGGGTGACCAGACGTCCCGGTTTGACTGGGACAGTCCCAATTCTGAGTTGCGTGTCCTGAGGCCTGACAAAAGCTCAACCACTATGAAATTGTCCAGGTTGTCAGCTATTGCGTAGCCGACATTGGTCTTATTATACGCCGATCATTAACCAAACCCATGTAGAAAGGCTAATAAAGCATGCAGCGTATGACTTCAATGTGTGTCTGTCAATCGTAGCAGTCTGCTTCTGCATAATCTGTGCAGCCGTGGTTACAATGTATATTTGTAAACAATGCCTCTTTTTATCTGTCTTGTTTTAACAGTTAGGTTATATTGCGAGTTAGCTAGGCTAGTAAGCATTCACTAAATATTTGCAAAGGGCTTATCCCGTACTGGGCACAAATGCTCCCACTGAGTGGATCTTTTCACTCATGAACAACACATGGACTGACGAGAGGAACCGCATGACCATTCCCACCCTAATAGCGCTACTCGTCACACAGGCTGATTTTGCTGACACCTGTGCACAATTTAACAGTAGGCTTTTAGCCAACAAAAAAATTATTGAGCATATTCACTCCTCTAACAAATATAAAGAATTAAACTTTCCAATAGGGAAGCTATCTGCTCTATCAAATGAGATAACATATTTGTGTGTGTGTTGTTGGTTAGAATAACACTGGTAACACTTTACAGTAAGGGTACATGAATTATTGTAAGGATCCAAGCAAGGGACCGAGGGTGAATCCAAAAGCAGATGAACACGAGGTAAGTGAATGAGGTCAGGGTTATGGTGCGTAGTACTGTGACCAGTAGAGTGGAGACCAGGTGAGTGAAATCCTGGGAATGATCTCCAGGTTAGTAAAGACCAGGTAGGTGTAATCTTTATGGAAGAATGCTAGGTAGGTAAGTCCACTGGACCAGAAGGTTGGAGCTCCAAAAGACAGGAGAAGAACCAGGTGAGTGAGGACTTCGGATTACCAGGTGAATCATCAGGAATTTACGTGTTCATAGTTATTTGTGACCTTATACACAAACAACACAACTAAAGCATTAGGTACATGGGCACATCATTATGAATTATGATTTATTAAGCATTGAAGCATTTATTTAAGCATGATCATGATTATTTATTTTTCTGCAAAAACATTTGGTCATCACTGTTCAAATTCTGATTTGAACACAACTTGTGCATAATGATGTACCCACTTTACCTGATGCTTTCATTGATGTGTTGTTCATGCATGAGGTCATGAATGAGAGGTTATGAACACAAGTCAATTCCTGATGATTCATAAGCTATAAAAGGAATGAAGTAATGCACAAATCATAAATTAATTTCATAATTTATGTACCGTAAAGTGTTACCATAACTTTTGTTCAAGCCTGTAACAACAGTTCAGAATAATTTGTTTGCAATGAAAAATACCTTTTCACAAAGTTTTTCACAAAAACTTTACTTCTGAAAAATAAAGTTTGTGCCACACGAAACTCACTCAATGTCTTTTAATACTATTTCTTAGATATGTAGGCTACAAACCAAGAAAATTCATGAATATTAACTGAGAAATCCCATTAAGTTGTGAGCAGTAGGCCTATGTGTGCTGTTGGCAAAATCGTGTCTAATCTGTCTGTCTTTGTCTGACCTGGGCTGGCACATGTGCATGTTAAAAAGCGTGTGTGCACGAGCACTATGGTCACGCGCAAAGTGTCCTGGTTTTAGTTCCGGAAAATCTGGTTGTCCTAGAGCAGAGGAAGTAAAACAGGTGGGAGTGAAGGAGAACGTGAAGATAGTGATAAACTAAAGTACGAACAGTGACCCATGTTTCATTTAATTCAATATACAAAATATTTTGGCGACGAGGATGACTCTGCTCTGGATTACACCACCTCAAGCATTTCTGCGATGCTCGGGAAAGTCCACTCTGCTGTTTGAATCATGGATACATACGTCTGAGAACTATGTGCAAGCTCTCACAGCAGACACTGTGGCAAACAATAGAAAGCGTGCACTTCTCATCCATTGCATTGGTGCTGAGGCCCAGATGATTTTCTACACACTACCTATTGTCAGAGTTAGATATGAGAATGCACTTGGGTTTTAGATGAATGGTTTGTGCCTAAAGTAAATATTGTTGCTAAACGAAACAAGTTTCAACAGCGTGCGCAAAGAGCTGATGAGTCAAATGCACAATGCAGAGCTACACTACGGGAGCTCAGGGTTCCAAGTGAGTTTGGGACAGTGCTTAATTTGAAGGGGATCCTGCCAGAACATGATCCGGCACCTCTCAGAATTTGTGAAATTTGTTACAAGACCTAGTTTGGCCAGATCCGCTAGCTATCATGCACGATTTGTCTATTTCCATTATTGTTTGCCGTCCATACTGTAAACCTTCTAATAAAAGGGAAAAGAGTTCAATCAAGTCACTTATTCTTCCTCAGTAATTCATTACTTACTGATTTAAAGCTGTCATGTATGGCAAAAGCACAGATTGCCATGTCTTTCATAACTTTCCTGTGCACATTTTATGAAAGAAGCGCTCAATTGAAAGCGAAGCGATGGTTTCTGCTGTCCATATTTCATTGACAGTATGCTAGCTACTGTGCACGTCAGCTCCAAAATACTTAGGGCCAGACCAAAAACATCCAGAGATAAAGCAAAGGTCTCTGCTTGGCTACCGGGCTGTTAAATATAAGGTATATAGGTGTACTGAGCTGCTGCATTGGATTTTCTTTTTTTTCTATTTGTTCCATTACCTCTGACTTTAAAATTTACAAATTAAGCACTGGTTTGGGGGCAGACAATGCAATAAAAGGGGTCTCATAATGGGTGGTGAAAAAAGTTTGTAAAAAAAAAAAAAAGGTGCCAAACAAACATACAATGTGAAGGAGGTAACTACTGTTACAGTTTTGCACATAAATGAAAAAGATATATAGTAATAAACTGTCCTGTATAGTGTCACTACATGCAGCAGAGGGCAATGCTGTTAATACTAAGTTATTAACTGACACTCGATCTCCTGTTTCCATATTCCCAGAGTACATGTAAAAAGAACATTTAGCAGAGATTCCATAAACTGAGCCTAACATGCAGCTGATGACACACAGTTTACAAACAAATCAATATTTTTGCTAGGATGTCTCAACATGAAAGTGTCACATAATGGGAACTGTGAATTTTACATCCAGGGAATGGATCTATTCATCTCTCTCCAGCTGGAGATTAAAAATGGCAGTGTCTCCTCTCCCTTTCCTGCCTGCAGGTCTATGCTACGTAATACAGTGGAACAAGTGAACACTACAGGCACTTTAGGTGTGGCTGTTGGGTTTGGTCACAAAGTTAAAGTAACACCTGAAGTACAACCTTCCTCTGCAAAAGCTGTGAAGTTTACCACTTGCTGTACGATTATGCTGTTTCAGCGGAAATAAAACATCTGGAAAAAAAATTACCGTAGAGCATATTGATTCCTCTTCCATACTGGCACTAATAAAGAAAGATGGCCGAATCAGGTAGATCTTCATGAACCTCAACAAATCAGTGGTTATTGATGGCCACCCTCTACCACACATTGAGGAAGTCTTCCACAAGCTCAGGGAAGCTCAGATGTTCTTCACTATTGATCTTCAGAATGCCTACCACCAAATGCCACTGGATGTTGAGAGCAGGGATCTTACTGCTTTTATTACACATGATGGTCTCTTCCAGTGATATTCATTCCTGCTCCTGCGAGCTGTCATTCCATATGTTTTCACTCCAACCACAGTTGTGACTACCCTGAGTTAGCTTTTCATCCTAGTAAGGATTAGCAACACCTGTGGTAAATTTGGTTTGGAACAGAATGGTGGCTCGCAGGAGCAGGATATCACTGGTCTAGTCCATTTCACCAAGGTCCGATACGGTCTTGCATCTGAATGATGTTCCAGATACTGGCTGGTCAGGAAGGCATACAGTGTTATTTGGATGACAACTGTTTTAATTTAATTTTTTTTTAGGGTAAAGTGTCTTGCCCAAGGACACAACGACATTTAGCTCAGTCGGGAATCGAACTGGCAACCTTCTGACTACAAGTCTGACTCCCTACCCACTGAGCCATCTGCGCCCCTGTGTGTGGTGAAACTCCTGAAGTATATAGGACAAAGCTGAAAGCCATGCTGCATCGACTACACATTAGTGGTCTTACTGTTTTTCTCGACTGCTAACACACCACAAGTGAATGCTTAGACCAAATCATAAAAACATTACATTTTGCAAGCATGATTTACACACAGTCCCCAAAAGTACAATGCATCCGGAAAGTATTCACAGCACATGGCAATGTGAAAGAAGAGTGTTTGAAATCTTAGCAAATTTATAAAAAATAAAAAATAAAAAAGCACAGCAAGTACAAGTATTCACAGCCTTTGTCATGACACTCAAAATTTAGCTCAAGTACCATACATCCTGTTTCCCCTGATCATCCTTAAGATTTTTCCACAACCTGACTGGTGTCCACCTGTGGTACATTCAGTTGATTTGACATGATTTGGAAAGGCACATAACTTTCTATATAAGGTCCCACAGTTAATGGTTCATGTCAGAGCACAAACCAAGCCAAAAACCAAGCGTTCACATGACCTCCGGGTGAACGCTGGCACTATTAGCTGGAGGTAGCAGACATAGTTGGCCCACATCTGGCGGGCAGCTGGCACAGGTGGCATTCAGTCGGCACTGGTGTACAGCATGTGAACCGAACATGGCCCAGGTGTGGCAGAGGTGGCACTGGCTTTAATGCGGCAAACAACATGTGGGCCAGTTACTGACCAAAGTATTTGGCCCAAATACCTCTGGGCCACATACGTGTGGCCAGCCTTGTCCCACAGTCAAATGAGATAAATAAATAATTGTAGTCAAAATAGTTCAACTAAAGGAAGGTATTGATGGTCAATCAAAAATATATAAACATTGAATGATACAAAATACAAGCACATCAATATAATGAAAGTCTCAGCCAAATGAGTGTACATTTTTCAAAATGAACGAACTTAATGGTAATTAGATATCCATTTGTGTGTCCTCTTTCTTAAGTGTACACATCTGCTTTTCAGAAGAGGAGAGTAAGCATATTGAAATCCAAGGTTCAATAGCAGTTGAATGCTGTGACCGTGCCATGCAGGATGAGTCCAGCACTTCAAAGGTTTCTAAATTATCCATCCCAGATATGTCCTATTCATTGACATTGAATTGGAGCAGGTGAGACACTCTGAGGGGCAATGGCTTGGAACAGAGAGCACCATCACCCTTGTACTCTAAGTTTCAGTGTTATGGTGTGATGAAGCAAGCTATGAATCCTTCAAGACATTTAGAGGTAAGTCCACAAGTACACTAACATTTAATTTAGAAATGCCAAGCTTTATTATTTTAGACAGCATTAGAGAGTTTAACATGCTGTACCTTTTCGGTGGGGTTCTTTTAGTTTTCCCAGCACTGCCATCGCTCATCCCATCCGGCACTGCACCACCAAATAAGTTGGGCTCGTGCAGCAAGGCCATGTTCTTACGGTGAGTATTTTATGCAGTGACATTAAAAGCTTTCCACCCTATTACAATGTTTGAATGACCATTACTTCCATACACAACAACCAAGAGTCTACAATAACTTCAACCCTTACAAAAGCAATTTAAAATCAAGCAAACAATTGTTCACTGTGACTTCCATTACTTGATTCTCATGGGTATGAAAGGCATGATGGTTCAAACTGTGATATGTGAAACATTACTACAGTACTGAATGAAACATGTTACTTGTTTTCTGATGTTTCCTAATATTCAATATTTACCTTTTTGTTATCTAGCCCTCAGAAGATCCCAATGCCTTTCTCCACTGATGTGCACTTTCCAGTCCATTCTTCCTTGTTAGACAAGACAACTGCATGGTTGCCATTGGCACAACCCAAGTGACAACATTTGAAAAACATTTGTAGTGTGAGGGGCCTCTTCACTTTATGGCCTTCACTTGACCTACTGTATCTTAAGTTATTGCCACACTTTTGTCTGTTGCAAACCAAGGTGCTGGGTGGCAAATGTCTGAATGGCAAGCGTTCATCAAGTAAGTAGATAATCCCATATGGTGTATGTTGAAACAC
>JACXGM010022325.1:0-16778 GCA_016801145.1 Umbra pygmaea | reverse complement strand
CACACACACACACACACACACACACACACACACACACACACACACACACACACACACACACACACACACACACACACACACACACACACACACAAAGAAACACACAGAAACACACTAACACACAGACACACACACACAGATATGGGCAGTATTTATGATATGTGTACTGTATTTAAAATATGTATTTCAAATACATAATAGTATTTTGTGATTTGTATTTGATATGCTTGATGAAAATTATTTCATATTTTATATCAAAATACTAGTGTGATTTTTTTTATCCATCCATACCTAAAGGTCTAGGTGAGAAATCTGTCCAGTTTTCTATATAGGCTATAGATATAAATGAATACAATACAACATAAATTGCTACAATTGTTAACAGTTTATGTTAAGAATTGGAGATTGTTTTAGTAGCCTAGGCTAAATAGTTTTTCTAATTGACATAATGTTCTAGCTAACTATTTGACCTGAGTAGCAGCCCTCACAGTTACCATTAGCTTGCTACTTTCAGCCTATGGTAAGCTTTCATCGGTTGTCCATGAACATTTTTTAATAAAGAGGTTCAGTGTTGTAGAACATTACATTTATAATGCCATAATAAAGTGTAACTTGTTAAATGCACACACATGCCTTATTGTCAATAACAATGTTGTGCTGCAACAGCTTTAAAGAGCGGGTTGTCAACCCATCCACCACTCATTTTTGTTGTAGCTTACATCATCTCGTCAAATCTTTATTTTATTTTTTTCTATTTTTTACCCACTTTTCTTCCCTCCCAATTCTCACTAACCCTGCCTTGTCGGCAGCTCCGTAACTAATTGGATATATGCGTGATGGCGAGGGGCATGGACATGGTTCATCCAACCACATGTCACGAGCCGCCGATTCTATTCGCACTGCTCATCCAACATGGAAGCCTTTAGTCAGATCACACATTACGCTCACCAACTATCTCATCAAGTCTAAATTTAAAATGGGGGCACTTTTGAGTTTCGTGATAATTGTTCCCAAATAAATCTGCTATTGAACTAGACTGTGTGGGCACTGTACTTGAAAATTCATGCCTCAAATGTGTTCTCCCTGTGTTGCTAATCAGAACGCGATTGGAGGCAGAGATAGGAGCATCAACTGAGTCAGTGTACTGGTGAAGGGATAGATGAAATAGGCCGATAGATGGAAGGTTTGCAAAGTATTTTCATGCTTCCTTGTAAAAGTATTTTTAGTATTTTTAAAATACAAAAATAGAATAGTTTATTTTCATACAGAAGATTATTTTGATACATGGTTTGGCTGCAGTATTTTGTTGTTTATTTTGATACGCTTAAAATTAAGGTATATGGTAGCTTACTTTAAAATACATTTGGATGTACACTGAAAGAAATATGGCAAGTGGTTGTTCATCCAATGCATTTATTCTAATTTCAAGTTTGGTGTATATCCTATTTTTTTAATTTACACAAATGTAATATTGCCATGGGAAGTGCAAACCTAAAGATGTTTTACTTGACTCAAAATCTAATCTACAAAACATATTTTGTAGATTATGCAATATTCGCTTAAGTGTTGACATTTCCCAGCATGCTTTTCTGCACGTTTTCTTTAAAAAAATGTTTGTTTTAATGCATGTTCTGCTTTATGCATTCAGTTATTGATTACTTTGATTGATTATTAAATGGTTATTATAATCTTTACTTGTCAAACCTAATATAAACTCTAAGTGGTTTAATTTATTGCAACCATTACTGAGAAGAGTGTTCACGTCTACAGTATGTAGTTTAGCTAATCTTGTGCAACAAGTAAATATTTCACTATTGCAGTTCTTTCCACTGCAAGTTGTGGGTGATGAAAAACTACAGCTGCTGGATGTTCTACCCATTGGATATTCTAATTTGTAAAAATAATATTTTGAAGTGACTGTCAGTGTGGTACGAACGCTCAAAAATTGGTATCTGCCACATTTCCTTAAGAAGGCATGCTGGGAGATATGCAAATGTGACTATTTTGATTATTTACATTGCTCAAATTAAAATGTGACGATTGGCTGTGATGATCAACTTAAAAAATGCATGTTAAACCAGATTGAATTACATTTTACTGGCACAACCTAAAAATCACAGGTTGAACAAATGTATTTATTTTAAATTAAGTAAGCATATATAAAATATATGTGTGATTCATTGCACTACTTTATTTAAGTTGGATGAATTATATATTTTTTTCAGTGTATCTTTGCCCATCCCTGCGAACATACATTTCCTTTTGTCTATACTTGTGTGGACATAAAGCCCAGAAATGCATTCTTCCATTAACTCTAATGTAACTCTAACATTAACCTAATTTGTATGCCTGAACTTAACCTATCCCTGAACTTAATCTATCCCTGGTGTGTGTTACATAAAATTTTAACTGCCTTACTGCCTAATTTCCCTATTTTTACTTATTGACTTCTTTCCATAATAATCAGAGGTAATATTTTGAGGAATTCAGTGTCCTTGATACACTTATACCTGTTCCTATATACCTTTGAGCTACAGACACCAAACTGCTTCTGACTGGATTAAATTAAAAAAACTGTTCAGCATAGCATTTCAATGCAATCCAATGGCCATGAACTTTAAAGGGGAAAATATCGACTGGCATCACATCCAACCACAGGGTGAGCATCCGGTTTGGCAAAGTGACACAAATGAGTAAGTGCACAAAGTTTGCTGCTTCAGTGTTCTGACATCTGTTTATCAGTAGTTACTATGGTAAACTGAAGTATAATAACAAGCATTCCATAAGTGTCAAAGACTTTTATTGACAATTACGTTTATGCGAAGAGTCAATATGTGCAGTGTTGACCCTTCTTTTTCAAGACCTCTGCAATCCGCCCTGGCATGCTTTCAATTATATTCTGGGCCACATCCTGACTGATGGCAGCTCTTTCTTGCATAAGAGCATTGGGATAAAAGTCTAGGGAGTTTCCGGGCTCCAAAAACTGTTCTTTGATAGTTGGGAGAGGTTGCTCTTTCAGGATGTGTTGGTACCATTCTATATTCATGGCTGTGTTCCTAGGCAAAATTGTGAGTGAGCCAACTTCCTTGGCTGAGAAACAATTATTCTGAAAAGAAAAATCTGAGTTTGGGTTCACGGAATAATATAGTATTGCCAGGTGAACAGTGTTTGCCCCCAGCTAGAACCGGCCCTGGGTCTCAAGATGCTTTAGCGTTGGCATGACACAAGACTGATGGTAGTGATCATCTTGTCTTCTCTCGACCAGGTGTTTTACGGATGGCCCAAACAATCGGAAAGGGGAGAAAATGTCTTTACCCTAGTCCTCAGCAGTCCAATCCCTGTACTGTTTGTATAATATCAGTCTGTCCCTGATGCTTTTCCTGGAGAGAAATGGCTTTTTTGCTGCCCGTCTTGACACCAAGCCTTCCTGCAAAAGACTTTGCCTCAATGTGCATGCAGATGCATTCACAACTGCCTGTTGCCTTTCCTGAGCAAGCTCAGCTAAATCAACTCTAGGAGACGATCCTGGCACTTGCTGGACTTACTTGGTTGCCCTGATGCCTTCACAACAACTGAGCCTTTCTCCTTGATGTTCTTGATGATCCAATAAATTGTTGATTTAGGTGCAATCTTACTAGCAAAATATCCTTGCCTGTGAAGCCCTTTTTGTGCAAAGCAATGATGATGGCACGTGTTTCCTTGCAGGTAACCATGGTTGACAGAGGAAGAAAAAGGACTTTAAGAACCACACTCCTTTTAATGCTTCCAGTTATAATGCTTCCAGTCTGTTATTCTAACTCAATCAACATGACAGAGTGGCCTTGTCAACATTCTCACCTGTGTTAATGAGACAATCACTGACATGGCGGGTGCTGGTCCTTTTGTGGCAGAGCTGAAATGCAGTGGAAATGTTTTTTGGGGGGATTCAGTTCATTGACATGGCAACGAGGGACTTTGCAATCCATTAGAATTCAACTGATCACTCTTCATGACATTCTGGAGTATATGTAAATTGCCATCATCAACACTGAGGCCACAGACTGCGAAGATTTGCATTTGTTTGATTCTCAAAACTTCTGGCCTTGACTGTACTATGTAATGTACTTGTGCTACAGTTTGTCATGATTTGTGTCCCATTTCATCAAACCACCTGACTCAAAAATGCATTCTCTGAGGTATGACAGTGATTCTACTTTAGAGAGGATGTACAAATAGCATATAACATATCCAGGCCAAAATAGGAGGTTTAAAACATTTGTTTTATTATTGCAAATGTCATAGACGGCATCTTTGAAACTGTACCTTTCCATCAAGCTACATACTGTAGAGTATACCTGTGTGATGCTTGATAACCGTCCTAGCTACTCCAGCAAAGGTGACATTCTGATTGTAAGTGTGTATGAATGCAATCACATCATGCCACTGTCCAAATATAGATTACTGCTATTGGTTCTTTTGACAGTTTACCTGTCGAAAAAAAGTATAAAATACAGGCATTTAAGTGTGTGTGCTTGTGCTTGTGCTTGTGCTTGTGTGTGTGTGTGTGTGTGTGTGTGTGTGTGTGTGTGTGTGTGTGTGGGTGTGGGTGTGGGTGTGGGTGTGTGTGTGTGTGTGCATATGTGTATGTATGTGTGTGCGTGCATGTGTGTATGTAGGTGTGTGTTTGTCTAATGCCCCCTGCCCCTTGCTGGTGCAGTATGTCTGGAATGTGTTGAGCGGCTGGCCCTGACATGATAGAGGAAAATACATTCAGCCAGTCTGTCTTTTGCCCAGTAGGGATGTTAGTAATTACTGCAAATATCACCACCAACTGTGTGCTTTATGTCACATAATGTCACTCGGAAATGTAAATTCAGGGTTTCTCTTCCTCAACTCTCCTCGCTATTTATATTTAATTTTTCCATTGTTCAATTTCTACAGTCTCTATCTCTTCTATCTATCAACTTTTCATCCAAAGTTTTGGAGACACTCTACCCCAAGACACAACTACAGTAACATCTTCAATTCTCGAGCTGTGAGGAGATTTTTTGGCCACTCAATCCATCCTCCTGTCAATACAGACACACAAACCAAACTTAAATATGAACCTTATTGTCAAGTACAGACAGCTGCCCACACAAAAGTATTATAAATTGACATATATTATGAAAATATATATATTATTATATGGCCATAGATTTCATACATTATTTACATATTTGATTTTGGCCGCTTTCAAATTTGTTTTAATATGTCTAAAATATATGTAAATATATTGACACATATGACAAAATGACAGGTGGAAAATATGCATTAAACATATACATCTGCATTTGTATTGTTTCCTGTCATGTGTTTATTCTATTATCTAGTCGTTTCTTTGAAGTACTTTTGCAGAGGAATAGCTTTCATGTTGTTTTCATAATAGGTCTCTTTAGAAATGTAAACTTGGAGTACAAAGTGGATCATTATACTGTAACTGAAAAAGGTGCTACAATAAATGTTGCTTGACAATAACTGAAGTCAAGCCCTTGGGGTATTTAGTAAACATTCCAGTAGATTGTGACACAATGGCAGTTATATGATACTGTGAATAAAGGTCCTTAAAAGAAGATGACAGACCATACCCAGTTGTTTCTTTGCTTACTATGCACTTTATTAATATTATGCTAATATGTATTGTACAATTTACAGATTTTGACTCTTTTTGTATAAGATAATAAGATCCCAGCAAACATGGAGCTGGCGGACCACCAGCGGTTACAGCTGATGGTCCGCTAACTTTTTGCTCATCGTTTAACGGGCGGTCCGCCAGTGGGAGTGTTGGCGAATGAGCGGTCTTCCGGCGGGTGAGCAGAGTTTTAGACAGAGGTCCTCTGGGAATCCTACGCACTCATACTGTTGTTCCAGGGCTGCGTATACAGACTATATCCTAGGCTAGGCTTATGTTCTAGATATCTATCTAATGAAAAATATTTTAAAGTATTTACATATTTGGTTACAACATTCAAATGCAATACAAACACAGTTAAGTTTATTTTATAATTCAAAATTGAATTCAGTTCTAAAATATATATTAAAGAAAAAAGCTTCTCTTTTTTTTACTTTAGACTGTTTTTCAAGGTCTAAAACGCTGTTCACCTGCCGGTGGACCTTTTGGCCGCCAGTGGACCGCTGGTTAAACGATGAGCAAACCGCCTGGCGGACCACCAGCTCTGCCTCTGCTGGTCCGCCTGTGTCCCGCCAGCTCTATGCTAGCTGGGATAGCACTTTACATTACAGCACAATATTAAGATGGTAGTAGTGGGCTAACCGTGTGACATTATAGAGGTAATATATAGGTAATAACATGTGATTACCAAAGTAAAAGCTTGGTAATACATCACAGTAATAAAATGTAATACTGAGGTAATAAGGTGAAAAGAAGGTAACAGGCAGTTTAGCATTTAGCAGCACTTATTCATGGTGGTTATGCAGAAACTACCAGAAGCATTTCCAGGTAATCTCTACACCTCTGATATTCTAATATTCCCATTAAATGAAATAGAAACAGGTCATTTTGCAGGACTGATTCATGATTATTATACAGAAACGACCAGACATGTTTCCAGGTAAGAAGTCACAAGATTAAACATATAAATTGTAAAGTATTACCTTGAAACAAAAGTGAAATATTTGGTACATAAAGGGTGGATGAATATCAGGATCATAATATGGTATTTACCAGTTATATCTAATTTGGAAGGTATTACTCTGATAGGAACCTATACTACTGTGAAAACATCAACATATATTATCTCATTATATTCATGTTATTACAATATTAATATAAGTATATTACCATTACCCAGATATAAATATGGTTATTATTGAACCCTTTCCTAGGTATTGCATTGGTAATTGCATGTTATTACATCTGATACCTTCCTATCACCTTAAAAACCCCAGTATTACATCTAATTACTGTGATGTATTACCCGGTTATTACTTATAATTATGATTACCTATACATTAGCTCTATATTATCACACTGTTACCCCCCTATTATCATCTTATTTCCGTGCTGTAATGTAAAGTGCTACCGATAATAATTTTATTTTTCACAGTAGTAAATGTAAACCAAAACAGCCTTAACTGGTGGTTATTTCTGGTTTGTTCCATCGCCGACAATAATTATAAACTCAATGAGATTCTCATGAAAATAATGTATTTTTCTCTCGTTTATTTTATAATGTGTTGATGAGAAATGCTTAAAATATAGCATATTCATATATTTCATTATCTTAACATATAATATTACATGTTAAAGTGATGGTTCAGAGTAATTTAACCATAGTGTCCTAGGTAACTTGACTTCGAGCCAAACAACCCTCCATACGTTATAACATTGGTTGAGTTAGCGCTATCAGTCAAATGGCTTAGTGCAGGCACTAATGGAACTGAGGGTGTATCTCGTAAATAACCTCACTAATAATGCCCGGAAAGGTACCAAACTTCTACAGTAGTTCAAATAGTGACCAAGGGGGTAGGCTTAGAGACGTTGAAGCAACCATGGGCTTAGCGGCCAATGGTGAAACTGCACTCCCTGTGGCCCAAAAACACTTTTTCCCATAGACTTTCATGGTGAAAGAAACTTCTATATGTCAGCTTTTAAGCAACTTTCATTGGAATGAACAGGGCTTTGTGCCGAAGACGCCATCCAGTTCTCTTAATACATCCATGCCTGTGACAATGGCAGTGTACTTACATTTTACTCATAAGAATATCTACTGGTGCTAATTTTGACAAATGTTGGTAACACTTTTTTTTTGAGAGTCCAAAAAGTGTATCTGTAGATGCTCTACAGATTATCTGCAGACTATCAACAACAATTTACCCTACTAACCCTAACCCTAATTCTAACCTTAACCATTCCCCTAATGTTAAGCCTAACCTTAACCATTACCCTAAAACATATTCTAAACTTACCCCTACCCTTAAACTACACAGTTAGATGCTTATAAACAGATAGTTTGTTGATAGTTTGTTGATAGTCATATCATCAACAAACTATCTGTAGAGCACATACAGATGGAATTTCAGACTCTCCAAATAAAGTGTAACCCAATTGTTTTTTGGGAAAGAAATGATTATTTAAATTATTTCACTTTTTTAAATTTTACTTCAATTCAGGGTATGTTCTTGTAAATATTTTTCAATGAAAGACCAAGGGGATAAACCTACTTAATAAACCTAACTACCTACCTACCCACATACCTTCCTACCTACCCTACTTAAACATTTTGTAAAATCTTTGCAATTACAATATTTTTTTTGCTTGTTACAGTATTTTTCTCTTCGGCCAGGATAAACAAAGTTAGCCAGCATTTTCTTGCCATTTCTAACTACCAGAGGTAGGACCAAGTCATTGTTTAACAAATCATAAGTCTCAAGTCCTAAACTTTGAGTTTCAAGTCCTAAACTAAACTTTGAGTGCCAAGTCCTAAACAAGTCATAATTTGTTCTTCACGAAAACCACCACCAATTCATATTTTTAACAAGCGTAATAGTTAGCATTTACGCAAATCATGAAAGCACACAGCATTTTTTGCAGCTTCAAATGGCAAACAAAGTTGGAGGTTTTTGCACCTCTGTCTTTAATTTTCTTTCCACATGTTTTGCCAAAAACCTAAAATATCCCTTTAATTAGATTCCTTTAGCAAAAATCCAAGCACATGGGCCAGCTAGACAAATCAATACACATTATCTCTCTTGCTCTCTCAATTGTTTCTCTCATTCTCTCTTTTCTCACTCATTCTCTCGCGCTCTCTCTTTCTCATTGAGTGCTGTCTTTCGCTCCCTTTCATTCTTTCTCAACCTCTTTTGATAATCTCCTCTAAGGCTCTGATCAATTTGCAGTGATGCACCTCATTAATACCGCTTATCTCAAGCCCCCTAAGCTGTTTTAGAGTCTTATGAAAGTGGGAGACAAACTCGATGGCATCAGGAAAGTCTCTCAGCTCCTGACCTTCTATTCAACACTTCAAAGTCCACCATCAAAATGCAATTATTACTGTTTTACCAGCCATCTATATTGACTCTGTCCCAAGATGCAATACATTTTTATTTTATTTGAACCGATGCTATGCTGACATTACAAAACTTGTGGCAAGGAGATACAAAACAAATTCAGATGCATCATTTATCCAGGAGCCTGAGCAGGGCAACAATCCAAATTCATCCTGAATAGGTATGACATAATAAAACTATTACACACAGGATGATGCTCTGGGTTTAGATAGGTACTGCCACATATATATTATTGTTATTATTTTACTAGGTAAGATCACTGAGAACATTCTCAAACAAAATAAACCTGGACGCAATTAGGGTTAAATGCCTTGATCAAAGATATTACATGTCCCTCTATTTCTACACATCATGGCATGTGTCCTCTGAAGAGTGTATGTGTCTCAGTGAAATACTCCACGTTTATGCACAGTATATGTTCTAAAAGCTTGACTAAGGTGTAACATCTGGGAACTGTTGGACTGGAGGGTGAGGGATAGGGCCATGCATGTGCCTTGGTGGAAGAGTAGGATATCATCTCACAGCAAGAACTGGCAAATCTGGTGCAGTCCACGAAGAGGAGATGCACTGCAGTACTTAATGCAGCTGGTGGACACACCAGATACTCACTGTTACTTTTGATTTTCACCCCCCTTTGGTCAGGTACATATTATTTAATTTCTGTTGGTCACATATCTGTGGAACTTGTTCAGCTCATTTCTTGTTGTTTTTACAAATATTTACACATGTTAAGTTTGCTGAAAATAACTGAGTTTACATATAGAAGGCAAATCATTGTTCAATTATCCAAGTTGATCTTCTTCTAAAAAAGCCTATATAGCTTTAATTGGTATCTTACAGATAGTTAAATTTCAATTAAATTATACTTGTATTGTTAATTGTGATTGTGAAGACAAATTCAGGAGATTTTGTCATGAAGACAAAATTTATTTTGTCCCTGACAAAATCTGACTCACAATGTGGTTTCAAAACAACACATTAGAACCAGATGTCTCAATAGTTTATAGCAGCTTACTCATTAATAATTAGCATAACTAATACTCTAAAATGTTTACTGATTAAATATAATTGATATACATTACAGTATACATGAACATAGCCAGTCACACTATTGTTTACTGTCTGATTTCTCCTGTGGTATGAAGGTAATTAAATCTCACTGTAGAGACCAACATTTATGATTCATTAAAATTGCAATTAATGTCTGCTAATTGACTCCATCATACTTCAGGCATTGGATGGGCTGTGGCACTCCAGGCTCCCACCCAGCTAGCTGGCTACTGGGGAGCATTAGACCATAGATGAAAGAGCAAAGAGTGAGGAGTGAAGAAAGAGGTGGAGAGAGAAAGGGTTACATAGACGAGACGGGAGCGAGAGCGAAAGAGAGAGAGGAAGGAGTAAAGCAGAACATACAAGACTTGACAAGGATGTCTATATGTTTAATAATTCAGCTTCTAGATCTTCTTGCATTTTCAGATTCCAGCCTCAGGGTATTTGGTAATAAAACACGTATAAAATCTGTCAAAACCTGCAAGCATCCTGAAACAATCCTCATTTATTTGAATGAATGGAAATTAAGTGGGGGCGCAGATGGCTCAGTGGGTACGGGGTCAGACTTGTAGTCAGAAGGTTGCCAGTTTGATTCCCGACTGAGCCAAATGTCGTTGTGTCCTTGGGCAAGACACTTTACCCTAATTGCTCCCAGGTCGTTGCTGTAAATAGGAAACTGTTCTTAGTCAATTTACCTGGTTAAATAAAGGTTAAATTAAATTAAAAAAAGTGGCTTTCATTATCGACACAAAATGCAGAAGTATTTCCTCTCTGTATTTCTTTCACTACAAAGTGTATACATTACATTCACCTTAAAGGACAACTCTGGCGCAAAATGAACCTAGGGGTTATTACACATTGGTACTGAGTTAAACATTCTTTGGGATATGTTTTCATGCTTATCGAAAGTGCCCAGTTTTAGTGCGAACTTATAACTTCACGTAGCATGGCGTTTGTGATTTGACTGGTCAGGTCTGTTTTCCGAAGACGGTGCCTGGCTGTATACACAAACCGTCTTTTAAACTACATTTCTAATAAACTGTCTGTACACTTACAAAGTTCTCAATTCTTCGGTTTGCATGTAGGGACCCTCATTATGCTACTGTGGAAGTGTATTTTGAGCCTTGTTAGTGGTATATAAAAGTGATTTATTTTTATTTCATCCATGCCCGCACAACTAGCGTTATAAGGTAATTATGTGTTCGCACTAAAACTGGGCACTTGCGATTAGCATGAAAACATATCCCAGAGAATGGTTGACTGTACCAATGTGTTATTAACCCCTAGGTTCATTTTGCGCCAGAGAAGTCCTTTAACGAGAAAACTTTAAATAAATAGAAGATCTTGAACAAGCATTGATCCCTAAGACATTCATTAATATGCTTCCCCTCAACGCCCTAAAATATCTCAGCATTCTTCAAGGCCTCATTTGGAATTTGGCAATGAAGTTTATTTACATCCTCCTCACTGTCAGGTTAACATTTGGAAACATTTTATGTTTCTGTCTTCAGTTTGAAGAAAGCCTACAGTGTCCATTTTATTTCACCTGGTAAGAGCATGGCACTTGCCATGCCAGAGCTGTTGGTACTTATCCATTAACAAACATATTCACAAAAGCTTTTAATCAAAGTGTTAAATGCTAGTATGCAACACTAAACAAGATCTCACATTGATTACTTATTATCACCAATACTGCAACAATAGCAATACACATTTATTGATAAGAAGTAACTGGATTCCCTAAATGTACAGATAACCCTCAGATAGTTTGCTACTTAAACACTGACCAGATCCTCTTTCTCGCTGTCAAATCATTAGCCTCCTCCCAGTCAATGACAATAGGGTATTAAGTCATTGTTTCCCAGGTCATCTGTACATTAGACCATCCTTAGATTACCCTGCTGGCTCTTAGCCTCATGTCAACTGAGATGAGAATGATAAATATATTACAGACAACATTTCCCCCACAGATAATGTAGCTGTGGGTGGATATATCATCTAAAATCCTACTTACTTGCTAATAGAGCACAATGCTTTAGTATCGACCACATTATGCAAATGTAGGGAGTCTATTCTGTGCATGAATATCTTGGCACCATTTCAGCTTTGGCATTCCAGTCACAGATATTCAGCAAATACACCTCCATCTATTCATAGTCAAACGCACTGGGCTCACTCATCTATAGTCTCTGTCTACTCACCATGTTTAATCGATGCTGAAACCTGTAGGATATTTCTGAGTGTGTTTGTCTGTGTGTTGCGTTTTTTTCTGTCTGTGTCTCTGAGCTTCTGTGTGCGTGCTCATTACTCAGAGCCACACAAACCCTATTGACATGTATACATTCAAAGTGTTCTTGTCAAACGGTCTAAGCTCTCCAAAGCCAGATGCTCTAATTAGCTATGGATTCTGCTGTCGCATTTCTCTCATTATTGATTGTAATGATGTTTGTTCACTCACCAAAGCTCAATGTAATAATCCTGAGTGTGTGAACAGCTGGTGTCTGCTGCCCTACCAGGAAGAAAAGCCCTGCTAAAAGATGGATGGAAATAAATGATATCTAGACCACGTCAATACAAAAAGGAACCAGAACAAAGATTACTTTGTGGGTTTTTTGTCTGTGTTTGGTTTAGGGTTTCTCCAGTCCATGATCCTGTCGAATAGAAAAACAACAGTCTTCACTTTCAAACAACTTTTGGAAATCAAATTTTCCAAAACAAATTCTACAATGTAGTAGATAGTATCTACAAGTCTTCATCAAAACAACTATGCAGAACCTAGAGTACATGTGCCCACACCCAAAAAAAATTCTACAATGTAGTAGATAGTATCTACAAATCTTCATCAAAAAATATTCTTAGTTTCAACAGGGCTTTGGTCCAAGTATCTACAGGACATTTTATCAGATAACTTAAATTTACATTTCAGTCATATAGCAGATTTTCCAGAGCAACTTGCAACAAGTACACTAAGGTGCATTTGCCAAGGGCACAACAACATTTGGCCACTCAGAAATCAAACTGCTAACCGATTGACTCCCTAACCACTGAGCCCTCTGACTACCAACTTACACGCAAGTGGTATGTCAGCACAGGACCTTTTGAGAGGATGTAGATTTTTGCTAATCTGTTTGTTAAAGTAATTAATCACTTTTAAAGTCCCCCAGAGTGTGAATCCAGTGAATGAGTGGACTATGAGTTCTTAGTTGACCTCAGCCTCTTTTTTCAAAAGCTAATGAGTATCCTAATACTTCTTAATTAGCAGCTATTACTGAAGTTGTGCAGGCACTCTTTTTCTCTGTGTTGTCTGACATCAAATACAATGTGAGCTAAATTGTTTCCAATTGAAACTAGCGCTTGTGTGGAGGGGCCTGCATCTTCGAGGCCCACTCAGTTGGCTTCATTACAGATTCTTATTGCAGAAAAAAAATAGTTTTTCCTCTTTTTTCAAAAAGTTCAACACCAGTAACAGCTGTTGTACAATGTCAATCTGCCCTGGCCTAAATAATGAGACTAAAGACTATTTTGTTTAACTTTAGAATGGCTCCGGCCCATAGACCTCCCAGAGGTTGGAGACCTTCCTCACTTTCTCCTCCAGTCCTGACAGTGAATGTGTGTTGTGCACTCTTCTCTGGGTCCTCCTGATCAAGTTTGCTATTTTCTGCATTTCCTTCATGTAGTAATACATTCGGTAACACTTTATTTTGAGAGTCCATCTCTAGATGCTCTACATATTATCTGCATACTGTCAACAACATTTTAACAAACTATCTACTTACCCTAACCCTAATCCTAACCTTTACCATTCCCCTTATGTTAAACCTAACCTTAACTATTACCCTAAAACATATTCTAAATTTACCCCTACCCTTAAAATACACAATTAGTTGCTTATCAACAGATGGTTTGTTGATAGTTTGTTGATAGTCATATCATCAACAAACTATCTGTAGAGCACATACAGATGGAATGTCAGACTTTCCAAATAAAGTGTAACCATACATTCTTGTAGAAACAATGTTGTGTGCTTTCCTTTGGACTCCAGACTGTAACGCCCAGTATTAAGCATTTTAATTATAAATGCAGAGCAGAATGCACATTTTGTAACAGTAACACTGTTTCAATCTCCAGCTGCACAACATGACAACCAAGACAAGCATAGAGGACAAACCTAAATTATGATCTCAGCTTACAGTATCAGCAAAGGCTCCAGTATTAGCACTAACATGAATCCCATTTTCCATCCCAAAACCACAACTCTTCCAGTCCCTACCACAATCTCTGTACGGCTGCCCCCTCCTGAACTGATCAGTGTTGGTGAGGCAATGCTCACCACACCACCGTTCCATGTTCTGGAACCTCGCCAAGTTCCAATGCCACACATATTCTAGTTTAGATGCCACACAGTGTATAGTCCCAATGCCAGATCATTTCTAGTCCCAATGCCACAACTATTCTAGTCCCAATGGCACATGCCTTCTATTTCCAATGCCACACCTCTAGTCTTAAATGCCACAATTGTTCTAGTCCCAATAACACAACTCTTCTAGTTTAAAATGCCAAAACTCTTCTAGTCCCAATGCCACTACTCTTCTACTCCTAATGACAAACCACTTCTGGTCCCAATGACACAACTCTTCTATTATCAATGACACCACTTTTAGTCCCAATGCCACACCTATTCAAGTCCCAATGCCACACCTCTTTTAGTCCCAATGCCACACCTCTTCTAGTTCAGATGCCACACTTTTTCTAGTCTCAATGCCACACCTATTAGAGTACCAATGCCACACCTATTAGAGTACCAATGCCACAAATTTTAGAGTACCAATGCCACAAATTTTAGAGTACCAATGCCACACCTATTAGAGCACCAATGCCACACCTATTAGAGTACCAATGCCACACCAATTAGAGTACCAATGCCACAGCTCTTCCAGTACCAATGCCACACCTATTAGAGTACCAATGCCACACCCTTTGAGGGGTAGGGTCAAAAGTTGAAGCCAAATCAAATATCTATTCTTCTTTTCCTGGTACCTTCAGCCATATTTGTTGTCTCAATCGAACCAAACCAACAGTGGAACGAATCATAGATTTTTTAAGAAACAAAATTAAAGCATGCTGAGATTATTGAGGCCCTCAAAAATGGGAGTAAACACTTTATTTTGAGAGTCCAAAAAGTGTATCTGTAGATGCTCTACAGATTATCTGCAGACTATCAACAACATTTTAACAAACTATCTACTAACCTAACCCTAATCCTAACCTTAACCATTACCCTAAAAATTCTAAATTTACCCCTACCCTTAAACTACCAGTGTTGGGTATAACGCGTTACTAAGTAACACGTCAAACTAGTCAGACTAACTTTTTTGAAAAAAAAGTAACCTAACGCGTTATTTTCATAATTCAAGTGATTAGTTACTAGTTACATTTATAATGAGAAAATTAGTTACATTTACGTTATATTTTACGTTATATTATCATCTTTTCTGTTTTAGAACTCAGTTTTTTAATCCGTATTTCATTAGTGCGCCTCCACGCCAATCAAAAAGAGGAGAGATTGTGCACTTAAAATTGCAATGCGCAGAGTTATGCATATTGCAAGTTAGCAAAATGGAAGAATTCATAGCCTACATTTTAACAGCTGGAAATATTCACCTTACTTCAAAACTATCAAAAAGCAGGGAGGATAAATAAATGTGTCCAGTGAGCTTTGCGGCACGTGCAGGCACCTGTCGAGTGGGAATTTAATGGAAAGCTTGTCATCGTTCGTCTCACCGAAATTGCTTTTTTCTACTATGGGGTCTACAACGAGTGGAGGTATGTTATTTTCAAGTTATATTTTCCCCTGTTATTCCAATAAACACGCGTTGAAAACGTGCATAATGTTACAGAAAATGTCCAATGTGCTTTAACAGGCGATGTGAACGCAGTTTATGGAAGTTTTCAACATACAGTAGGCTACATAAGGTGCGCGCAAAGATTCAAGTGACATGCACTCGGAACGTGTGTGTTTGTGCCAGTAAACACACATTCAGAATGCTTATAATTCTGCTAGCCAACAGATCTAAAATGTACCCTTTAGACCAGAGGTGGGGAAACTACGCCCCGCGGGCCAGATGTGCTCCGCCGGGACCTTTGATCTGGCCCGCGAGGCGTTTTTACCCTCCACAGTCTCCCGGGATTGTATCACGATTATCTCGCAAACCGTATATGCTAGCAACTAACTATTGGTAACGTTGGAAAGATGAAGATCAACCGAAAAGAATGAGTGTTGGCTCATCCATGTGAGTTTATCAGAGCCGGAGCTATCGTGCCTCGAGGCCGGTGTTTTTTTGACTTTTGCCTTTTTTACTAAACACATTACAGACATGAAGTAGGACGTGAAAATGACAAAATAGCAACGCTGCAATGATGTAGGACATCATCCTGCACAAAACCAACATGGTACCAATATGGTTGGAAAGAGGGGGTTCCGCCAATGTAAATAATGAGGAGTGGTTCGTCCATGTGGATTAATTACAGCCGGAGATATCGCGTCACAAAGTTGGGTACTTTTCACTGACTATATTTTGGTAAACTAAAAACATTACAGTCAAACAAGGAAATGGTGTAACAAAGCATTTATTTTCTGTAGGAAACGCACGTAACTGTGTAGGGGGCGGGGTTAATTTAAT
>JACXGM010022323.1:0-16779 GCA_016801145.1 Umbra pygmaea | reverse complement strand
ATCCCAATGTAGAGAGCACGCATTAAGGTCCTCCAGATCTGCCATCGCTTCGACTACAGGACTGCCAAAGCGCTTGTTTAAATTATGTACATATACTATTTGATTTAAATTGTTGTTTGCCTAATTTCTGCCCTCATGTTCTAGGCCACCCCGAAGTGAAAGGGAAAAAATAAACCACTTAATAGCAATGTGATGTATAAAATTAATTCGTAATTCTGAAATGTAATTTGCAATATGGGGTAGTTGCTATGCAGCAGACGCATTTATAAATGATCGCTGGTTCAACAATTCACATGGTTATACCATGAACACCGCTCACACTATAGAATTTGCGTACACGAAGTCAGACCAGGCGTGAGATTTTATCGCAGCCTACGATCACGTTCAAATTGATAAATCCCTTGCTTTTCGTAGGAATCACCGTACGCCTGTCGTACGCCTGTTTTAGGTCGTACGCACGTTTCATAAATGAGGGCCACTGTTCCCAAATCCTGGGCAGCATTATTCCACTTTGCGCTGGCTCGTGCTGGGGGCAAAGTTGGAGAAGTCATAGTCAGGCTCAAAGCAAAACAAGGCAGCAACTTAGCTCACTACGCCACGTGGTCCCCAGCTGATTTCTTCTAGCAATAACATCAATTCATTATGTTGAATTGATGTGTCATAACGATACATTTATAGGTAACTCTACATTTGGGTTCACAGGGTGGTGATGTTTTTTATTTGCTGTTTGTCTCTAATCCTCAACTGAATGCATTATGATAAAACAACGGGGGGGAATTATTAATTTTTTATGTGCAGCGGTGCAGCTGTTCCATTGTTGCATGTTATTGCCACCTGGCAACTAATACATTTGATCGATTTACCAAAAACATATTTAATGGAAGGTTGAGACATTTTAGTCACCAGATGTTATTGAAGACATGTTTTGGGGTGAATTAGAAATGTTTAGTTTTTTGTAAGGCTGGCTAGCTTTCTGAGGTTAGCTTAAAAAGCCGGCTGTGACTGAGAAAGAGTTCCACAGACAGTAGATGCATGTCACATGACTTCACCAAACTACATCATTGGCTGCTCTAAGACATCCTCCTTTCATAATAATAATATAATAATATTTTCGGTTAGAAGCTGATTGGTATAAAATGTATTCTGCTCAATTTTATGGCTACATGATTTTGGGCAATAACTAGATGGAACAATTGACCCACTACATGATTCTGAATAATCACCACATTGTAGACAAACCGTCTGTGTGACCTATCTTGCTATATTCAAAGGCTAACTCACTTTTCAAGACTTTGTGAAACAAAGGTTTTACCAACTTCAACATTTTACCAACTTGGAAAGACATTGTTACAGCTATCCATCGTTGATGTGAAGAGATAGAGACAATTGCGATGGATCAAAATAAACCAAACCGTGTTTATTCCACAAACACTTTTGTGTCAAAACAAATAATGCCACGAGGGGGAAAAGGATAAAGCAACACACAACGATAAGTCAGAATACACTGTCACAGGAACAATAATCAACAGGGAAAGGAAAGAAACACACTGACTAAATACTAAACTAAACGAGGGACAATAGGAAACACCTGGGTACTGGAATTAACATGAAGACGATCTATTGGCTGAAGGAGGACATGTGATCTGGGCATGTGACCTGGAAGCGGGAACCAGAACAAGACACAGTAGGAATCACAGAACACATGTAAAGCACATAAGGAACACTAGGGGGAACTAAAATATCACACATGGGAAGCAAACCAGAGACAGGACACACAAGACCTAACAGAACAAAAACAGAGTCCCCTCTGAGCACATCCAGGGCTGGACGTTACAATTATGTATAGATTTTTCTCCATGTACATATGCATTATTTTGCACGAAGCTTTATTCTAGTTCTAGTAATTAAGATTCTATTATTATTTATCTTAAATATTTTTAGTCATTTTTTAAAGCCATCTGTGAAGGTCAAAATACTTTTTGTCATTTAATTTCAATGTGTTCTCTAAAAATAATTAATCATCAGTGCCAATAATAATGACGTGTTTGTGTAAAATATGTATTTCTTGAATAAGAACATTACCTTAATTTAATGTTACATTTATCATGTTTTGACTTGCGAGTGGTGTCACTGGCTTCCCAATCGCAAGTTGCACATATATATATACATATATATACATATATAGAAACATAAAATATTTTATTTTAAACCATTAATTATACAGGGAAAACAAGCTGAGACCAGTCTCTTTTAAATTTGTGTCTTGCGATACAATAATTTAAAAACAAAAACTTAAATGCTTCTAAGTATCAATTATATATTATCTGATATTTTCCATTAGGTCAGGGGTGGGCAAACTACGGCCCGCGGGCCAGGTGCGGGCTGCTAGGTCCTTTAATCCGGCCCGTGAGACCCTCCTAAGTCTATTGACGCTCCAGAGCGGCAAACACGATTATCTCGCGAACCGTAAGCAAACTAAAGCCGTTTTACCGTTGGAAAGAGGATAATCAGACGCGAATAATGAGTGGTAGCCCATCTCTGTGGGTTAGAGCTGGAGGGGGGGGTAATTTAATAACGTTTCCTATATCCAGTTTTTTTCACGCATACTGTAGCTAAAGTATGCGCCCGTTCACTTGGTTTCAAAAACTCAATGTGGCCGTCAAGCAAAAATAATTGCCCACCCCTGCATTAGGTACAATTAAGTACTAAGTATATTCTGACCTTAATTACACCAATGCATTTATCACAACTACACACCATACATTTCTTCTTGTTCACAATCCATCATGTTTAAATCTGCATGACAACTGGCTGGCTAACACTAACTGCCAGTTAGCCTAGCTTTCTAGCCAAAATGTTTACAGGTGTAAGTAAACATTTTTACATTGTCCTTTGCCTTGATACCAAACTGTTTGAAAGAACAAGGTGTGTTATTTGTAAACTAATCAATTACCAATTGTCAAGTAAAACTGTTAATTTACACTGAACAAAAATATAAATGCAACACTTTTGTTTTTGCCCCCATTTATCATGAGCTGAAGTCAAATATCTAAGACTTTTTCTATGTACACAAAAGGCCTATTTCTCTCAAATATTGTTCACAAATCTGTCTAAATCTGTGTTGGTGAGCACTTCTTCTTTGCAGAGATAATCCATCCACCTCACAGGTGTGGCATATCAAGATGCTGATTAGACAGCATGATTATTGCACAGGTGTACCTTAGGCTGGCCACAATAAAAGGCCTTTCAAAAATGTGCAGTTACATCACACAGCACAACGCCACAGATGTCTCAAGTTTTGAGGGAGCACCCACGCAGTGATTTAAAGCCACAAAAGGTGGATTCAGCACCACGGCCAGCTCCACATCCTACTGAATTGTTTGTGATTCCTTAGAATGTGGAGCTGGCCATGGTTCTGAATCCACATGCATTGCTAACTATAAACTCTTGGGAGACTGCAGGTGCTGACAAACTTTAGCATGGTCTGCTTGATAGTACTGCACAGTTTACCTCTAATGCATAGCCAATGCTAATTTCTTATCCAGCATTACTTTTTGAGATAATTCTTGTGTTAAAATTCACCAATGTTCTCCCACTGCATAAGTGCAGGAAAACAGTAGACCTTAATAATTGTTTTACTACTTCATCCTGAAATTCTGTTGCCTTAAAGACTCATTCCGTGACAAATTTTCAGGCCCCCCACTTTAGTCCAGATGTGTAGTGTATTGTTTATATTATATGGAAAATCTAAGTGTAATCATTATCTTACTGGCTTTAATTTGAAACCCAACTGTGTTTTTTTGGTTTGCTTAAGTGGACAAAGTATGGTTTGCAGAAATGTCAATCAAACCAGAGCTGCACAGTGACATCCAATAAGGTTGAAGGGTATATAGATGCAGAGAAAGTACAGATAAATTACTAACATAGACACCTTCAGAGAAAGAAAGAGTGTTTTATGCAGGGACCAGTTTTAAATATCACAGAATGAATATTTAATTGAGTTATTCTTGAGTCATTGGTAAACCAGTAGTTCAGCTATTACTTGGTTGTACTTGATATTGCCAAAGACTTGGATAACACATTTTATTGCGTTGCTCAATTTATTTACTTGTGAAAGGCTTTTGATAAAAATTTTGCCACTTTGCAGAAGAACCTGGTCTCCAGATTACAAGTGTAACCTTAAACTAGAAGTCCTGGTGCCTGTAAGGCATTTCAAGTATTTTATGAGTTACCTTTTTTATTTTTTATTGTGATTACTTCTCTTTGTGTGTATTTATTACAAAACTGTGTTTTTTTTGACGGTGTTATTACTTTAGTTATTACTGTCTGTATTGTACAGCGCCAAGCGACTGTATTCACCAACCATCTCCCTCCTTGTATCAACATCTGTTGCACTACTTGTACAATTGCCTTATTGTTTGACCTGCACACTGTATTATTTATTTTACATTCACTGTTTAATTCTCTGTTTTTACTATTTATTGTGCAGTCCTTGTCTTGTAATTTTATGTGTAACTTCATGTTGTCTGTCCCTCTACACTTTTATCTTGGCCAGGTCGCCGTCTCAAATTAGAAAATATTCTCAACGTGCCCACCTGGTTAAATAAAGGTTAAATAAAAAATAAAAAATGTAGTACAGGGCTCAAATATAAATTAGACCCATGTCTAGGTTTATATTCTCTGTATAAGTACGACTAAAAGTCAAAATAAAGATTTACATTTTTGATAGCATGACAAGAATACTTGCCCCAAGTAAAGTGGCCTTTCAGAAAATGACGTGTCATCAAAAACACTAGAGCTAAAGTGAAACAAGAGGGTGAACATTTGCTAAAACCTGTCCAGAATGAACCTAATGCATTTACGTTTAAAGCTGTGGCACTCAAAACCTCCCCAGCGGACCCCAAACCACCTCACAGTTTTGATGTAGCCCTGAACTAGCACACCTGATTCAATCAGGGTAAGGCTTGATGACAGTAGACAAGTTGATTCAGGTGTGCTAGCTCTGGGATACATCCAAAATGTGGCATGGTTGGGAGTGGGTTGAGAACCAGTGCCTTAAAGGGCCAATTTGTGATTTGTATTTTAGCTATGGACTAATCTGGGTTTTTGCAATATGCAAAATAATTTATGAAGATCACTTTTTGTGCTGAATGTCTAAAATATTGTTTTGCATAACACATACCGTAAATACAATCACTATCATACTTTATTTCAGTTAGCCATGAAATTCCAAGTTTGAAATTAAGTGGTGTTGTTAATGTGGGGCACATATTAGCACAAACATAGCACAATCTTCAGGGAACCTTTTTGTCTTGACAGCCGCACTTAAATGAAACAAAAAATTATTGACGGCACCGTTAAGTTAATATATGGAGTTGTGATAAGGTTAAGATTATCCGGGATAATTGGATAAGGTGCTTTTGGACCTTTGCATTTGAGATTAGAGTTAAATAATATTTAGAATGTAGCTTTGCTAACCAGCTAAGAAACTTCTATCACAAACAAAACAAGGAACTTCAAATCACAGAATGTGAAATACCTTCATAAGGGCTACCAAATCCGAATAGATGGTGTCTGTAGGATTCCTATTTCAGTAATATATATATATATATAAACAGGTCCTTCTCAAGAAATTAGCATATTGTGATAAAGTTCATTATTTTCCATAATGTAATGATAAAAATTAAACTTTCATATATTTTAGATTCAGTGCACGCCAACTGAAATATTTCAGGTCATTTATTGTTTTAATACTGATGATTTTGGCATACAGCTCATGAAAACCCCAAATTCCTATCTCAAAGAATTAGCATATTTCATCTGACCAATAAAAGAAGTGTTTGTAATACAAAAAAAAGAAAAAGTCAACCTTCAAATAATTATGTTTAGTTATGCACTCAATACTTGGTCGGGAATCCTTTTGCAGAAATGACTGCTTCAATGCGGCGTGGCATGGAGGCAATCAGCCTGTGGCACTGCTGAGGTGTGATGGAGGCCCAGGATGCTTCGATAGCGGCCTTAAGCTCATCAAGAGTGTTGGGTCTTGCGTCGCTCAACTTCCTCTTCACAATATCCCACAGATTCTCAATGGGGTTCAGGTCAGGAGAGTTGGCAGGCCAATTGAGCACAGTAATACCATGGTCAGTAAACCATTTACCAGTGGTTTTGGCACTGTGAGCAGGTGCCAGGTCGTGCTGAAAAATGAAATCTTCATCTCCTGATAGCTAGCTGCATTGACCCTGCCCTTGATAAAACACAGCGGACCAACACCAGCAGCTGACATGGCACCCCAGACCATCACTGACTGTGGGTACTTGACACTGGACTTCAGGCATTTGGGCATTTCCTTCTCCCCAGTCTTCCTCCAGACCCTGGCACCTTGATTTCCGAATGACATGCAAAATTTGTTGTTGTTTTGTTGTGCTGCGTCTCTGTAGCCCAGGTCAGGCGCTTCTGCCGCTTTTTCTGGTTCAAAAGTGGCTTGACCTGGGGAATGCGGCACCTGTAGCCCATTTCCTGCACATGCCTGTGCACAGTGGCTCTGGATGTTTGTACTCCAGACTCAGTCCACTGCTTCCGCAGGTCATCCAAGGTCTGGAATCGGTCCTTCTCCACAATCTTCCTCAGGGTCCGGTCACCTCTTGTCGTTGTGCAGCGTTTTTTGCCACACTTTTTCCTTCCCACAGAATTCCCACTGAGGTGCCTTGATACAGCACTCTGGGAACAGCCTATTTGTTCAGAAAATTACCCTCTTGCTTGAGGGTGTCAATGATGGCCTTCTGGACAGCAGTCAGGTCGGCAGTCTTACCCATGATTGCGGTTTTGAGTAATGAAACAGGCTGGGAGTTTTTAAAAGCCTCAGGAATCTTTTGCAGTTGTTTAGAGTTAATTAGTTGATTCAGATGATTAGGTTAATAGCTCGTTTAGAGACCCTTTTCATGATATGCTAATTCTTTGAGATAGGAATTTTGGGTTTTCATGCCAAAAATCATCAGTATTAAAACAATAAATGACCTGAAATATTTCAGTTGGTGTGCAATGAATCTAAAATATATGAAAGTTTAATTTTTATTATTACATTATGGAAAATAATTAACTTTATCACAATATGCTAATTTCTTGAGAAGGACCTGTATATATATATAGTAACTTTTTAGGAACTTTATTTAAACTGGTGAAACATGGCTTCAAAAACTATTTTGAGAAGCTATTAATTCATGTATTGTTTATGATGAGGATATCCCTGTCCTATTAAAACTCTTCACTAGCTGTATTGATGTACGTAGCTTGCTGCCTGCAGTGAAGGTAGAATGGGGCTATTAAAAGTCCATCCCTGGAAACAACCCAACTCCACCTAAGGCTGTTTTAGTCTGACACATTTACCTTGATGCCAACTAAGCTATTGTTGCTATTTGATCCCTTCTCTTAGTATTTTATCACTGAATATGTGTCTGTGTAATGGTTACGGGTGCAGTCCTTGTAGATCAAGGTCATTTGTAAACGCGACATAATCTAGTATCTCTCTATATCTATACAAATACTATATACACAGTACAGCAATACTTACATGTAAGCAATTAGACATGAGAGTGTTTGATATATGACCAATATCCACAGCTAAGAGCTCTTATTATGCATAGTGCATCATGGAATATAGTCTGGTAATATTGACAATATTACACAAACACCTGAGATGCCTTAGGACTCTTATGAACCAGTTACCAACGCAGTCAGAGCTGTAAAAAAGATATGAAATCATACCCATGAAATTAGGTCTCTTAGAACAAGGCTATCATCAAACCACCCGGTTTATAAATACATAAAAAAATAACGGTAAATACCTAATAATATATTTATTAATGGCCTCATAATTAGTAAGGCCACTCTTTACCTTCAGAACAGCTCCAATCCTTCTTGGAGTGCTGTCAAACAAGTCTTGAACTGTGCGTAATGGAATTTTGCACCATTCTTCAAGAAGAAAAGCCTAAACGTCTTTGGAAATAAGGTGGTAGAAATCTACTTGGCAGTCTGCACTCTAGAATTTCCATGAAGGTTTAATAATAACTGCTCATAATAATAATTATAATTCGTTCAGCTTATATAGCGCTTTTCAAGAACCCAAAGCACTTTACACAGTAAGGGGGAAAGCCCACCTCATCCACCACCAATGTGTAGCACCCACCTGGGTGATGCATGGCAGCCATTTTGCACCAGAACGCTCACCACACATCAGCTATCAGGTGGGGAGATGAGTAGTTATATATGCCAATTTAGAAGGAGAGGGATTATTAGGTGGCTGTGATTCAGGTGAGGCCTGGTTGGGATTTTGGCCATGACACCAGGGTTAACACCCCTACTCTTACGATAAGTGCCATGGGATTTTTAAAGACCACAGAGAGTCAGGACACCCGTTTAACATCCCATCCGAAAGACGGCACCCTAAACAGGGCAGATGTCCCTGGCACTGCCCTGGGGCATTGGGATTGATCTTTAGACCAGAGGGAAGAGTGCCCCCTACTGGCCCTCCAACACCACTTCCAGCAGCACTGGTCTCCCATCCAGGGACTAACCAGGCCCAACCCTGCTTAGCTTTAAAAGCAGACCATCAGGGCAGTACAGGGCTCTATGCTGCTGGCATAACATTATAGATCCCCCACCATCAGTTGGCAGAAAACATTTTGGGCTGAAGGCATCCTTTGCATTCTTTAAATGAAAACCGATCTGGACGTAGGAAATAGGGTGACAGATGATTCATCAGATCATTTAAATTTTTTCTATTGCTCAGGGTTCCAGATTTTATCCTCATTACACCAAGTTATGCATTGTTATGCGTTGGCCTTCAGTACAAGCAGTTTACAAATGGCAACTCTGCAATAATTCCAACTTGTTGAAATTCACAATGTACAGTTCAGTTCAATGAGCAACTACACTGTTTAGTGTCCATCTACAGTATGCCTGTTCATAATATGCTACCACTATGTCTCTTTACCAATGCAATTTGTCCACATTTGGAATTTGCTGTCATGAGTTTTGAAAGTTTGAGTTTTATTTTAGTAATACTTTTGCAGCTTTTATAACAGATTCACCTGATATTTGAGCACCAGCGTTTTGGCTTATTTGGAAGTGTGTTAGATGCCTTATGTTGCTTTGAAAACTAAAATATTAAATTCTGAAATATCAGACCTCGTTCATAGGTACTGTGAATTGGCACTAAACTTAATGTGATCTCTGCAGCTGCGTTTTAGCTGCAATTTAGTTACATTATATTTTTCCATATTATTACATTTCCATTTGAGTCATTTAGAGAATATCTATATAGGGTTAATATGTGTATGATTATGGAAATCTTTACAATACTATATTCTAACGCGCTGAAAAGCTACATTACCAAATATTAGTACAAATCTATTTATGTGGTAAGCAAATATCTAGCGCACGGATACTCCGGTATAGATTTTCTTGTGAAATACATTTTAGGAAAGGCAGTTGGTTGTCTTATGATTTCATACAGTCAACCCCCAACTGGTGTCGATACCTTTCTGTGCTCCTAAACTGCCAGCCTCCCCAAGCAATACCATTGGTCCTCACCTAGCAACAGCATGATAATGTGGCATAATGTGACACCCCCTGATGCATGATGGGGAGCAAGGGCCCCGCCCCCAATGCTAGTCTGTGTCGCTGTTTAAAAAGACAAATGAAAAACGGATGAAAGAATAAGAAAAGGGGATTTCACGCTCCTATCGTTACATGGCTGGTGTCCGGAGAATAAACCTGTTATGTGTCCCTGGTGTGTATGGCAGTTCTTCCCTGACAGAAAAAGAGGGATGATGCTTTTCTCTTTTATACCCTTTGACTCAAACACACACAAAGCAGAGGCATGAACAGCCAAGCATGCGCCGAAGCAAGACCCACTCAGGTGGCTACCACACAGACAAAACAAAGATGGCCGTTCTTTTCCACGTTGTCATGTTTGATGTGAGCCCTGGACGTGAATGACATTGTAAAAACAATGTGCCTTTGCTCTCCCATTCACCCTGATCCCAGAGAAGTACAACTCATTCGATTGTTGTCTTTTACATTGCTCTGAATAACTTCTTTCTTTCTTTATCTTCTCTCCGTTTTTAACAAAGAGTCATTTGATGTAGTGAAACAAAAGTTTCCCTGATCCCATTTGACCCATCCATTAGAATGTCACTGGGCTCAGATGTTATAATGACCATAGTGTAGGCAAACATAATCTCTGCTATTTTATGAGGACATCTGAATAACTAATGAAGCCAACTAAAGTAAATGGGGAAATGGAAACTAGATTTCATTTATTTTGTTTTTAGTGAGTGGGCATTTTTACATTTTGTTCATAATGTAGCAACCAGTGAATGTATTGTTGTAATTCTTTAGTTTATACAGAGTGCATAATTCCTAAGAGATACAATCACCCATCTTTTGCACAAGAATAGATTGGTATTGGAAAAAAAGCCTGAGCAATGAATATGATTGGATAGGTCTGTTACCTCCTCCAACGAATATGATTGGATAGGTCTGTTACCTTCTCCACCTCCTGCTAGTAGGACAGTGTGTGTTGTACGTGTATGTGTGTGTGTGTGCGTGCGTGTATGTGTGTGATTATGAGTGTGAGACAGAAAATGACGGTCAGGGCCATCCCACCCCCCCCCACCGCTTTCTGTCCGTCCGACACCGTCTCCCCCATCCAATCTCTCACTTGGGCACTTCCAGCTGGTGGGTGGGGGGAAGTACACACTCACAGCCGTACACACGCCTTCCCAAGCATCCCCCTCCCTGTCTACTCCAGCTGGCTCACTCAAACCTCTCACTCTCTCTCTTCCTCACACACACAGACACACACACACACAAACACAGAGATCCAAGCGGATCACCGTCCCAGGTACCATCATGGACCAGGACCGGAACATGAAGAGGACGGTTATAAACAGAGTGTGGTTACCATAGTAACCGGCTCTCTCCTCACCTTGCTGCCTGGCTCTGCCCGTTTCTCCAGCCGGCTTCTCTTTCTACTGGATACTCTTCTGGACTGACAGTGGATGACAGAGGAACAGGAGCAGCTGTGATTTCATCTCTGCTGCATGCCCTCACCGTGGAGGGCTCCTATTCCTCATACAACCTCCTTGTCAGGACAGAAGACTAGTCTTTTTCCCTTTCCTTATCTTTTTCTCTGAGATCGTTGGCTTCCACATCCCTGGGATTTCTACCATTTTTATTCCGCCATGGCTCACGCAGCCTCCGCACTGAAGAAGAACCGGGACGTGGATGTCAATGCTATCGAAGACGAGAAAGAAAAGAAAAGGAGAAATAAGAAACTTGCGTCCCGGGAACAAAAGAGAAAGGTACTATCACAGGAGCATGACTCCCGGCTCAGACACACTGTGATCATATGGCTAACACACGCACGCACGCACACACACGCACACACTGAGGGCACCACAAGACAACACACACACACACACACACATGCATTGATCTGATGACACCAATCTGCCATGTGTGTTGTTGTGGAGTCTTTGTGTGTATGTGAGCGTTTGTTTGTGCGAGCTTCTGTGTACGTAACCTTGTTGAATTTCACCAGTTAGTAGAGCAGTTGCCTAGCCCTTCGTGCGCACGCTGGTAAGGTCACACTTCGTATTTTGTCCCTAATCTAACATTATTTCGAACGTAAGCATTGCACTCCAGAAAACAAAATGTGATCTTACACCTTATCAAATGGGTTATGTTACTTACGCAAACTACTTCAAGTTCTGTAGTGACCAAAGCACTTCTGAACTGTTCTGGCAATGTAGTTCTGTTATGCTCATGTTGAAAGCATCTGTGTAAGACTGGATGCTCAGACAGACATGTATAATGCATATTTATATTATTTATTGATGGCAAAGCTCTTCACAGGATGAACAATACACGTAGGTTAACGCATCTTTTATCTGCTATATGTACACTGCACTGGTTGGCCTGGACAAATAGGTCGAGTTTATGAAAAATTAGAATATCTTGTGCTACTGTAGAGATCATAGGATCATCAACTGCTGGATGTTTACTAGGTGCAAGTATTTCACCATTGAGATCTATAAAATGCAACACTTCAATAAGGCTGACTACACTGCTTCGATGTGATGGCCATTTGCTTTAGATAATAGACCATATTATTTGACCCCAGTCTGAACAATATTATATTATACTAATATATTTAGTTTACAACCCTTGATTTGATTCCTTTGACTACATTTTCATTGTGTGTATTCGTGCATGTGTTTTTGAATGTGTTTGATTGTGATATCCATTGGCGATATTGTTTTCTTTATTATAAAGACTCATATTTCAATCCAGCTAATGAAGCTCTTCTACATTTATTGATTGCTTGCAAGTACGCTCCACACGGATAACCCAGCTTCCCTTCCTCCAACCAGCCATGTCCTTCTGCATGTCCTCTTGCTTCTACCTCTCTCTGCATGTCCTTCTCTCTCTCCCTCAATATCACACACACTTCGAAAGCATAGCATCTGTACACACTGCTTTCGTTGATATGTAGAGATTGATTCACGCCTATTACCAAACACACGGGTTGCTTGTTCATTTTATGACTACTTTAATTAGCCTAGATTCAGGGCGCCTACTTCTGATCGTGTTTTCATTATACCTGATGGGCTTGGCTAAACTTAGCCTGCGTTTGCTTTCTGCTTCTGCCTGTTGGTAAAAACACCACCCGAAGCAAGTGAGAATGAGGAAGAGAGACTGGAGTGAAAGCGGAGCGATTAGGAGCGAGACAGAAAGACTGCGAGAAGTGGAAAAAGGAAAGAGCAGAGAGAGAGATTGAAGGATAGAGAAAGAGAGAGAATGGAGGGAAATTGCTGACCACCTGCCTCGCTTATCAGCCTTGACTCAGTGCTGTATGGGCTGAACGGACAGAAGGTGTTGTGGGGGGGTTGGTTTGGCAGGAGTACTACTAACCTTCCTCACCTCTGAAGGAGCTGCTGTACATGGTGGTATCGTAGTCTACCACAGGGCAAATCACACTCAGATCTTGTACTAGAAGTTATGACAAAAGATGGTAGAACAAGGTCACTGTTACATGATCACACATGTTACTAGACTAGTTATTATCTCTTGGCTGCCAGTGTCCCTAAGAGCCCTGCTAAGGCAACAGTAGAACGTGTTGAGTGGAAGCGAGGCCCGTACCAGACTGAACACGTGGCGCTCTAAGAATGGGAGACACCCACATCCTCTCCAGCTCTGTATCTCTCTCTCTCTCTCTCTCTCTCTCTCTCTCTCTCTCTCTCTCTCTCTCTCTCTCTCTCTCTCTCTCTCTCTCTCTCTCTCTCTCTCTCTCTCTCTCTCTCTCTCTCTCTCTCTCTCTCTCTCTCTTTGTCTCTCGTACTCGCTCTCATTTACCTCTGTTTTCGGGCGAGCGAAAACAAAGGCCGAACGTGCATTCATTCCCCTGTCTGCCCCCCCTTCCCACTTACCAGTCCATACAGATGGAGGTTAATGAATTCTGCACTCATGCATACCTAAGCTAATTGAATTGGCATTGGGAACACCTCCTAGCATCACACAATTGTCACCAAGATGGTTGCTGGGAAGTGTGAATTTGAAAAACCTGCAAAATGCCGGCTTGCACCAGTAAAATGGTTATTATTAAATAGTTCTGTTTGTAATGTCACAGATTCGGTTGAAGTGATGTAATTGCTGGTGTTCTGCAAGATTTGTGAGTGATTAAATAAATGTCTTATGAATTATTATTTTAAAGAATGCCTTGCTGTGAGATCTGAGAACGGTCCTTATCTAACAAAAGATCAGTTTTAGAGAGAGAATGGACCTTCCTTTCCCTTAAAGAAAAGAGCGGTTTGTGTTGTGGTGAATCTAGGAACTGTCCCCAGAGAACACTTGGGACCTAGAGAAAGCCCTCATCAGTCAAACGGGCAAGCTACGTATCAAACCAAATGCTACACTGCTAAATGGAAACCATCCCATGCAGCTTTGCTTTTCAGAAACGTCTTAATCTGCTAATGCATTTCAACAATTCTAGTTAAAACAAAGGAACCATTTCATTTGATTATCGATTGCTTTTATTCAATTGTGTTCTTTATTCTGGTACTACCTTTTTTCAAAAACAATCATTCCATCTAACAGAATACGGTTTTATTCTGTATGCCAGTCAACAGAGCCAGTTAATCCCTAAGGGGCTGTAAAAGGGATTTTTCTAATTATTGATTGAATGTTCTCATCCTCTGAGGGGGACATAGTATTAATACTGGGAGGACGTCGCTGTAACACTGCAGCTGACTGATTTAGATCCTACTGGTATGGTACATCTTAACCCATGTATTTTCTAGGGCAGTGGTTTTCAAACCTCTCCTTGGGGAACTCCAGCCTGTCCGTGTATTTGAACTATTCCTGAGCTACCACACCTGATTTAAATGGTCTGCTAATTAGCCCTTGATTTGAGAATCTGGTGAGCTACTTTAGCAGCTAGAGCTGACGTGTGGAAAACCTCATTTAAAGACCACATATCTACAGTAAGGTATAGACAGATTGGAAGTGACTGGAATTAGGTCTAGTCATTGCAATAAAACACAGAAGATGTTCCTGCAAAATAATTGTCTATGCATGGCTTATCAGAATATACAGTGTTCTGGTAGTCACTACAGAAACAGTATGAGAGAGAGTTGTGTTGCTAGGCATAAAGATCATGGGAAGGTGAACGACATCTTTCTCTTGTGTCTGAGCTCTGTGATTGCCCTGTAGTTGGTTGTTACTACAGTATTTTGCTGCTCTCACCACTGTCTCAAAGAGCTTGTCTTTGTCACTGAGGCAGTATTCAGCAGTAGCCTAGATGACGTTAGCTTTGCATGAAGCCTAGCATAATTTTGACTGTACTTGAGAGATGTTCAAAATCCTTCATCTTGTATTGTAGTGTTAAGACTGATTTTCCCTAAAAAGTGTTTTTGTTCAAATATTTTATTGGGGGGGGATTTGTTATCATTTTGATTAGGATGCATAGGCTATAGAGAGACAGGCATGTATGGAGAGACCATAATTATACAATCTCTGGGAGAGACAGAGCAAAGACAGTGGTCGAGCCAGGGCTCAAACGCCTGTTGCCAGAGGCACATGTAGTCCAGAGTTAGGAACTGGGACTACTACAACAAACTCTGTCACAGTCTTTGACAAATTCAGCAGGAGTCGTATATCCGTTTGCATTATTAGCTTAGATTGGTACAGCTTTTAACACAATTTTTGCATTATATCAGTATGCTGATCATTCACAATTCCACTGCAGGACATGCTATATGGTTAGAGCGTTGTAAGGTCATACTGTACGGTGTACTGTTTGCTTGCACAAATACTGTATCCATTGCTGCGTAGACAAACTTACGACATGAGGGGATGATGTGTTCAAAGGCACAGAGAGGAGAAGTAGCCGGGTCTCGGCTTGATGCATGGGTTAAAGATGTAGTACCAATGTTATATGATAGGATGTGCCCAGGGTCACAGCACCTGTAAAGGAGGAGAGCAGAAAGGATGGACAACTGAATGGTGAACAGGAGAAAAAAAGAGAGGCAAGTGTAGAAGCAACCAGATGGTTTGGTGTTGAGCGGAAGAGAGAAGACGACAAAAAATTGGCGAAAATCTGGAGAAGAAGCATTGGAGAATCGACTGATGAAGCTGGGTCGTAGGGATGCTTTCATTTTCATCCCAACCCTACGCAACACAACACACATGAATTCTGAGAGGATTCCACATCTTTCTTTAACAGTAGCCACCAGCTGTAGCCCAGCTCCTCCCCCAAAGCCAGCCTGCCCTTCCCAGCACGATTCACCAAATATGTCTAACCCCCCCTTTTGTCCACTCCAATCCCTCTTCCCTAACCTCTTCTACTATATCAGGAAGACGGTCCCCAATATACTGTACACTCAGCGGCGGAATCAGCCTGTCATCTCATCCGCTTATGATCATACACACACACACACACTTGCACACCCATGGTGACCCTGGTCTACCTTGGGGCCATTCATCACATACAACCATAGCATGGTGACATGGGCACTGGTGTCTTGTACAGAGTCTAATTCTCCCCCCTGGCCCAGGATGATCACCCTCATTAATCCCCCACTGTGGATCAAGGCCAGGCCTTCTACAGGGGCCCCTAAGCACACTAGCACCCCAAACCCTAAACAGCCCCCTCCATCCCCCACAGACACACATTCACCCAGCTCTTTACTCTCACCTCTGTCTGTTAACCTTTCCTATTGTAATTGAAGAATTCTGACCAATGGAACACCTGCACGGATAGAGACCAACGTAACAGCCCCCTCCCTAGAACCCTTCCCCCTCATTCTATCTCAGAATCATTTGTCCCTCACCGCCTACTACTCTCCCGTCAGTAGCACCACTAAACCATTGTGTTCTTCATTAATATCTCAAAAGAAGAGATAAAGAAAGACAAAAAGTATTTGGAGGCCAACATTATTTTTGACTATTTGAAGTGCTTTGCCTTGGTCCCCAGAAATAGGCCACAGGCCCTTTGCCCCGAACCGTGTGGGGTAGATAGATCGATAATAATCACAGAACAGACACTTCTCCACAGTCGGCTGGGGGTTGTGTGTGGGGGGGCACATAAAATACACTCCCTTGGGATCAGAGACAAAGATTCATGATTAGAGGAAAATGCATTCTGTCGCTGCAGTAGCGCCCCGTCCACCCCCAGTCCACCCCCAGTCTATACTCAGTCTACCCCAGTCTACCCCCAGT
>JACXGM010022322.1:0-16780 GCA_016801145.1 Umbra pygmaea | reverse complement strand
TAGCCTTCTGCCTGTCTTTACTGCCTGTAATTACTTTGATCATATGGAAACTAAATATAGCATACCTGGCAATGATTGTGCAAACTGTACAGCACTATTCTCTATATTTTAGGTTTGGTGCAGGCTTCTGAATGCAACTTTTGTCCAATTCACAGGAAAAAATAACGGAAATCAAGGAATTTTGGAAAAAAAATACAACAGAATTGATCAAAAATAAAACGGATTTCATAGGGCCACGCTATCGAGTTATTTTTTAAAGGTAGTTTACCAATATAGCCTCTTAGCCTGGATAACATTTTTATTGTCTTTAAAAATAATTGAAGCCATTATATTGTTATGTTTTGTGCTTTACTGATAAACAGTTAAGTGGAAAATAAATGTTTTGGGTTTACTGTACTTTTTTGACGTTAAAATGTATTAAAAAAATATGGTATCGAAAAAAGTATCGTTAAGGAACCGGTATTGAAACTGAGGTATCGAAATAGGCACCGGATCAAAAGATTTTGAATGATGCCCAGCCCTACCTCCCGTCAGCCTGGAGACAAAGAGGGCCACTAGGTCCCTCTCAGCTACGGGACTAACCTGCTGCCTCCTAGGTAGTTTCTTAACCCACCCTACTCTGGGCATAGGATCCCTGACCTGGGATAAGAGGGGTGGCCTGAGGGCTAGGACTGGGGACCTAGGGGCAAGCACTGGGACAATTACAGGGGCAACGACTGGTGCCCTAACTGGGGCCGAAACTTGTGCCCTAACTGGGGCCGAAACTAGGAACCTAGGGGAACTAGTACTCCGACGGGGGGCCCTATCCAGTGGACCACTGCCCTGAACTGGAGTACTATTACGGCTACATAAGCTAGCCTGACAGCTAGCAGAGACAACCAGGCCGGGAGAGCTAGCGGCTAAGCTAACCTGAGTGCTGAAGGCGCTAACGGGGTTTCCACAGCTAGCCTGTTTCTTTGGGGACCTACCGGGAGGTTTAGCCCACTGGATCCTGTTCTGGAGGAGTTTCCATGCCCTCCGGACGTCGTTCCGGTACTCATCCTTCTCCGACAGCCAGATGTCTTCTCCCATCTTGTAGTCCACGGCGGCCTCCACTTCCCCCATGCGGGAGTCCTCCTCGTCGGAGCAATAACCTTCCCACATGGAGGCGAGTTGAACCGGCTTGGTAGCCTGCTCTCCCTCCCAGTCGTGGGACGAGAGGTAGCCTCCAACCAGCGCACCTCGAAAATTTTCCTCCGGTCTGTCGTCATTCCCTCGCTGTCTCATGTTTTGGTCGGTCTATCTGTCACTTTACGAAGTAGAGACAGGCGCGAGGTAATGATAATCCAAATCTTTTATTTACCACACCAAAATAATACTGCCTCGTGGGGCAAAACAAGTCTTCTTCCTTAATTCCAAATCCAACACATGCAACACGCAACGCCACAGTAAGACATAGACCGACAAGAGACAAGGGGAAAACAACCAGGTTAAATACTAAGACAGACTAATTGCTAACAAAAGACATCTGTGACTAAAACCATGACTCAACCAATAATCTATACATAACCAATGACATGAACTAGACACAAGAGGGATGCATAATTACACATACAGAGGAATCACAGAGACAATACATGAAATCAAACCCATTCCCAGTGAACACCCAGCCCACCTACAGGGCTGGATGTGACAATAAGTATCCTGGATTGTTCCTAAATTAAACATTTCAAGACACACTTACCTGCCTTCGTCTCCCTCTCTCCACACCTCACAACAATCCGTGACACCCATTGTTCCAATTGAAGGTTTTAGTTTTTCATAAAGGGAAACAAAGGGATACACAGTTATTGGTTCATAACAACACAGTTAAGATCATCTTAGCCACTGTTGACATTAACGTCAATGCTGCTGCCAGTTCTGCCATTGTTTACCTTTTTATTCTTCTTCTAGTCAGTAGAAATATCAAAGTTGTTAGCTTCTCCTCAATTGCGACACCTCTGTTTAGGCGAAGACTGCAACTTGTGTCTCAAACACCACAAGCGAGTATAAATAGCTATGGCGCCCCCATGACATTACATTGTCGCGTCCGAGCTCGGAAAGCTGTAGTATAATGCAGGCTTAACTAGTAGAACAGCAGCTAGCTTTAGCGGCTAACCCTGCCTCTACAACAGCTCTCGGGACCTCGCTGCTTCACTGTACTCTCTGGCATTTCTGCTATTCGGACCACATACACTTAACAGGACACCTGTGACCTACTGGAACGTACATTTCAATGCAATTGCTACACCACAACAGTACTTTGGCAGGAGGCACAAGTTCATAGCTGGGCTGCCGCAAGGCCCTGTGTGCCTGCGTATATGCAACGCTTAGTCGAATATTCCCCAATCAGTAATCTTGCCATTTTATCTGACTGCTTAGTGCCACCTATAATATCAGTATGCCTCGTTTATTATTGTTTTTGCTAGTTACCATTGCACTTTCCATTGTAAATTTACATTGTAAAAACCCCTGTTTATAATCCAATGCCTCACTTACTCTTAGTTTTATTCATAATAACATTAGAAGCCTTCTCCCTAAAATAATTTAGTCACTGCTCTCACACACTCAGCTAACCCTGACATCCTAGCTGTGTCTGAATCCTGACTTAGGAAATCCACAATAAATTCTGAAATATCTATCCCAAACTATAACCTCCTGCAAGTGTTATTTAAATATACTTCTGGTTTACTTTTTTCAAATTTTTCAATGCCTCGTTTCAAGTACAGAACCTAATTGTACTACTGTAAAAGTTTGGTAACTTTCCCGACATTATTAGTGGGGTTATTTAAGAGATACACCCTTGGTTCCACTAGCGCCTACAATAAGCCATTCGGCTGATAGTGCTAACTCAACCAATGTTATAACAAGGGAAAAAAGCTTATGAGGGGTTGTTTGGCCTGAGGTGAAGGTACAAAGGACCCTAGGTTTATATTACTCCGAACCATCACTTTAATGTCTAAGCTGGACGCCCTCAACCTCACATAAATCATCAATGAACCTACCAGATACAACGTAAAGTCTGTAAACAAAGACACCCTAATTTATATTGCCCTGACCAACATGCCCTCAAAATACACCCCCGCTGTCTTCAGTCAGGATCTCAGTGATCACTGCCTCATTGCCCGTGTCTGTAACAGGTCTGCAGTTAAATGGCCTCCATCATCACCATCAAACGCTCCTTAAAGCATTTCAGTAAACAGGCATTCCTAATAGATTTGGCACAGGTACCTTGGAAGGATATTGACCTGATACCATTTGTGGAAGATGCCTGGTTCTTCTTTAAGAACTCTACCATCCTGAACAAGCAGGCTCCTTTCAAAAGGTTCAGAACAAAGAGCAGATATAGTCCCTGGTTCTCTCCGGAGCAAGTACAAAAACATTCTGTGGTGAACTGCACTAGCCTCGAATAACCCTTACGATCTGCAACTCTTTAAGGAAACCAGAAACCAGTACACACAGGCAGATAGGGAAGCTAAGGCTAGCTTTTTAAAACATGAATTTGCTTCGTGCTGCACCAAATCTAAAAGGTTCTGGGACACAGTGGAGAACAAGAACACCTTCGCCCAACTGCCCACCGCTCTAAAGCTAGGAGACACTGTCTCCACCAACAGGTCTGCTATAATAGTGAATTTCAATAAGCATTTTGCTATGTCTGGCCATGAGTTCCATCTGGCCTCCCCCACCCGGACCAGAAACCCAGCACCTACCTCAGTATTTGACCCTAGCCCACCACAATTCTAATTTGCCGAAATCCAGCCTGAAGATTCTTTAAGAGAACTGCAAAACCTCAACACCTACAAATCAGCTGGAGTTGACAATCTGGACCCTTTCTTCTTAAAAATGTCGGCTGCAATTATTGCCTCTCCCATCACTAGTCTTTTCAACCTCTCCTCAGTAGTTGGATGGCCCTTGTTACACACGCGTCCTTACTAGGCGAAACACCATCTTACCTAAGCTCATTAATATCCATAGCATCACCCTCTCTCAACCTGCGCTCAAGCAGGTATATCTCCCTAGTCGCTACAAAAGCCTGCACCTCATTTGGTCGCCTCTCCTTCAAATTCTCCACTGTTAATGATTGGAACAATTTACAAAAATCCATGAAAATCAGTCCACCATCCACATCACTAATTTTAAAGCATTACTTTCAAATCTACTGACTGACCACTGCACATGTTTACTAGGGATCGACCGATATGGATATTTTAGAGTCAAAGGGTGTGTCATCGGCCATCTGTGTGTCAACAGGTGGGTCATCGGATGTGTCAACAGGTGTGACACAGCAAGCATCGTCAGATGTGGTGGCAGAAGGTGTGGCAAAGGGTGACACAACTGCAGCTTGCTGTCATTGAATCCTCGACTTATATATGTTAAAATTTCCACTGACCCCTGTGAAACCATGGTGTAGAGACGGTGCCCAATCAGGGTTGCTTCTGCAACATTTCATATGCTGGCTTTCCTGAAAAAAACAACAACAAAAAATGAATTTCTGTTACGTACCTAGTAGCAATTGTGTGATTCACATTTACAGGTTTTAATTTGGTTCACCTCTCCGGGAACCATCACCTCATCATGGTGGAGAGGTTTGTGTGTCCCTATGAACCTGAGGGCTGTGTTGTCTGGAGCTTGGTGCTCCTGGTAGGGTCTCCCATGGCAAAGTGGTCTCAGGGGCCAGACAAAGAATGCTTCAAAAAACCCATAAGCAGGAAGAGTGACCCTGTCCGGAGAAAGCCTGGGGCCCCCGTCTGGAGCCAGGCCCAGATGGAGGACTCGTCAGCAAGTGCCTGGTGGCTGGGTTTGCGACGGAGCTTGGCAGGGCACAGCCTGAAAAAGCAACGTGGCACCTCCCTCTCCATCCCAGGGGCCCACCACCTGTGGGAGGAACCGCTGGAATCGGATGCGCTGCCAAATAGGTGGCAGTGAAGGTCAGGGGCCTCGACGGACCAGACCTGGGCAGCAGAGGCTGGCTCTGGGGATGTGGAATGTCACCTCTCTGTGTGGGAAGAAGACTGAACTTGTGTGGGAGGTGGAGCGCTACCAATTAGATCTGGTAGGGCTTACCTCTTTGCACAGTCTCAGTTCTACAACTATAATCCTGGATAGGGGTTGGACTGTTTTCTGGAGATGCCCAGGGTCTGAGGCGCCGGGCGGGTGTGGGGATATTCACAAGCACTGAGCGTCGCTACGTTGGAGTTTACCCCGGTGGACAAGAGGGTTATGGGGGGTTAACTCTGGCTGTTGTTTGTGTATACACACCAGTTTAGTATGTTTTTTTATCTTTGTAACCATAGTAACATAGTACCAGTGCATGTTAAGAAACAGGAAGTAAAAAAGGGCTGCCATTCAATTATCAGCTTCAGGAATGAGCAAGCTTTACATTTTGTTAGTTTCTGAGTTGATCGTTTTTCCTTCTTCCTTTTTTGCAAAAGTGACGTCTGTATTTCTTATCATTAAACATTAGGTTATTGCTCCATTTTACTTTTAAGATTATTGAGATGGTTAAGAAGCTAAATAGTTTGTGCTAGGCTAAATTTTTTGCTGAATGTAATCAAACACAAAACCAACAACAACACAATTAGTCATGTCGTATTCATCTATTAACAAACTGCAGGGCAGAGTTTTGGGTCTGTTCAAACTTCACCTACTTCATATGTGCAGACCGTAAGCAGAGTATCAGGGGTTAAACATTTAATTGTCTCTCTTCTGATCCTTACAACTCCTTGCCACTTACATACCTAAAATTCCTCTTTTTATAAAAAAATTGTTGGGGAAGGGGTGGAGCATCTATAGAGGCATGGCTTGATTAACCTTTGAAAACCTTGACACTATTTAATAGCAATGTTTGGATCCTGTCGTCAAACATTTGACAGCTCGGTTTAGGGATGTGGCTTACATGAACCAATAGGAACGCATTTGGGGAGGTGTGCACAACGGACCTATAGCAATGTTCGGTTCCACTCGTCAAACTTTTGACAGCTACATTAGGGTGGAGCATAAGTGGACCAATAGGAGTGCACAAGGGGAGGGGGAAGGGGGGGAGAAAGGGACGGAAAAGGGCCAGTGGAAAGGGGAGGAGCTTAATCAGTTCAGCCAATAGGAAGACTCGGGTTCCACCTGTCAAATGGGTTGTCTTAATGTTTTTGCTGTTTGATTGATGGCCTATTCCTTTTCTCTTTTGAGTGCATTGTTTTATTCAGACATTGAGATGTCCAAAATAAAAAATGAGAATTGTTTGACAGATAGGTACCTAAGAGATCGAGCACCACTGTTTACAACTGTGGACCAAATAGCTTTAGCATATTGAAATAAACATGCAAGTGTTCTTCATTGAAAGGTTAATGTAAGTGTTAGAAAACAGTTGAGGTGTGTGTTTGTGGACAGGTATGTTTGTACATGGGTAGGCTAGCAGTATGTGGGTTTATATTTTTAAATACAGCAAAACAAATGGAGATCACCTCTTAATGTTTTCCATTACTTAAAGAGTAATTGGGAAAACATTCAAAGGTGACCACTGGTGTCCTGCAGTTGCGCTAATGTGTTTAATGCATTAGAGCAGCAGATAAATTCAACCTTAGCTTAAAATCAGGGCATTTTCATGGTAATGTTTAAACAATCATTAAAGCTACAGAAGCAATCTGCACATCCTTCAAGTTAACTCAGATGCTCCATGCGTCTGATGACACAGGGCAGCTCAGAGATGAGGGGATAAATTGCCTTCACAGGCTCTATTGAGTAATGCCATTAGCAAGGTCACGATGCCTCCTACGAGTCGTAATACAGAGATGCAATTAAAACATGGCACAGAAATCAAACCGTGTATTTCAACAGCAATTCGTTCTGTTTTGTAGAACCTGATGCATTAGAAGTGATTACAGGGCCAATGACAGGTACATTAAGAAGCTTTATCTCTGAAAGATGGCCAAAATATTACATTTTAAACAGATAGGTCTGAAATGAACATGGGGGAAAGCCAAGTGTGTGTTCTTTTGCTCTAGAGATGCACAACCCAGAGCGCATCCATCACATTCATGAATGTGTGACGGTCCCTGTTAACGGCACACCTTTGATCAGCCTGAGCCACTACGATACTTTCATTATGTCCTGAACTAAAAGGATCACATATTCATGGACATTACACTTTTGGGGTGAAGGAGATCAAAAATTAAATTAGGTCTGATTTGGGGTCATTTAACTAGTATCTACCTTAGACACAAAAGACTCTGTGTCTTTTCACTGGGTATTGTACCTGGCTTGACCTCGTCCCAGGTCCGCTAGTGCCATGCATTCTAATCCCCGAATTCTTTCCCCAGCCATCTTAGCCCTCATTATGAAGACTTCCATGGCAACCGTCTAATCACTAATGGTGAGTGTGTAGCGGTACGGATGGCATATTTCCTCCCTCTACTCTTCTCCAGCAATCGCTGATCTTTCGACCAATCTCCATTTACATGAAAAGCAATTACAGTGAGGCAGGGGAGAGCGTTGTCTCTATCCAAATCAGAAACAAATGAATGCACAGGCTTGTAGCCTAGTGCTCTGAAAGGGAAAAGTTGAATGGAGGAATGCTGAGGCACTGCAACACAATTGGACTTCTGAGCAATTGTTGGCTATTAGCAAATGAACATTTCCCTTTTAATAATATACATAACAAACCCAGACAACCACTTGAGGTGGGGTACTCTTTCACAAATAAGAGCTAATCTATGTTGTCTTTTTGTGTATTTTAGGTATGTATTGAGCTACAGAACTTTAGTGGGCTGAGCGTTGAAGACCAGAAGTTCCCTAGCTGATTCTCTTCAAAAGAAACAATACAATTGAAGAAAAAAACATTTGTGAAAATCTCATGAGATCTCTCTTGAGCTGAACATCATGAGAAGCAGAACATTACCCTAAATGTTCCTCAATTCAAAGTCTACGAAATTAAATAAATTATGTGGCCATTCAACGCAGAAAACAAAAGATGTTTTGTTTATTAGAGGAATCTGAAGAATACAATAAAATGATTGTTCATGCAAGCACACACAACCACAAATCAAATAGACATTTCTATTTTCAGCATGTGAAAAAAACAAGCCTTCCATCACAAAAACAGCTAAATCTTTGACATAATCCAAAACAAACTGCAATGTAATAGGGATGGAAAGGTGGAGGCAGGGGTTCAGGTCAGAAAGCAGGCTGGAGGAAATGAGCAGAGACAGCTAGGTCGCTCTGTGGTGAGCTTGTGACACTGTCTGACCACCTGTCAGCCTGGGTTTGCTGCCTGTCATCCAGCACAAGGAACAGGACAGGAAGGAAATGGAGCTGCAGATGAAGCTGGATTTTAGGGACGTCGTGGTCTGGGTGACGTAGATAAGGATGGTGCTGAGGCTGGATGACAACCGTAGATGGCACTAGGTCTGGATTACAGCTGTGGAATGAACTGGCACTAGGGCCAGTAACTGAGGATGTTACTGGGAATAAGGCAGGATGAGAGCTGAGGATGGGACTGGGATGAGGACTGGATGACAGCTGTGGATGGGACTGGGACAAGGGCTGGATAATAATTGTGTAGGGGACTTGGGCTAGATAAGAGTTGTGTATGGGACTAAGACTAGGGCTGGATGATAGCTGTGGATGAGACTGGGATTAGGGCTGGATGACATCTATGGATGGGACTGGGACTAGTGCTGCATGATAACTGTGGCTCTGACTGGCACTAGGGCTGGATGACAGCTGTAGATGGGAATGGGACTACCACGGAATGACAGTTGTAGATGGGATTAGGACTAGGGCTGGATGACAGCTGTGGATAGAAATGGCACTAGGGCTGGATGACAGCTGTGGATGGGACTAGGACTAGGGGAAAATGACTGCTGCAGGGTTATTATAGTTTTCTGTTTATACTGTTTTTCCCAATTGCTAACACACAAAATGCGAAATTTGGCTCGACGTGTCAAAACTCAACACACAATAATTCTTGACACCACTCTTTGAGATTAACATCTAACATGTCAAAAATACATTTTGCAATCAAAACTGAACACTTCAAAAGGCCCTCTTCAGATCGATAAGGAACACACATGCACATGAACAATAAACAGTCAAACAGACACAACACACTGGTCAACTTTACTCAAGACACTTCTGTCATTTGTAGTTTTTAAACCATTTTTATTCCCGCAACCAAACCTCAGTGATACATTGTACAGGTAGCACAACAACTCCCATTACAGGTCAGAGATCACTCCGTTGATTGGGGTCAGGCCACGTCACCTCGTCCACATCACAGGCGATGTTCTCTTTCACCAGGCAACGGGCAAAATATCGCCGGGCCAGAGCAGCCTAGTGGAAAGATGACAACGAACATGGGCTGCCCTGGTTGGTCCTATGTGACCGCAGCATGTAGTGCATGCAGAAATGTTAGTATGTGTAGAGTGTTGTAGGGACCCAGCTTGGCATGCTGATGGAGAAAGTCCTGACCACTAATGGCAGCACACATGGTGCTGTTGCCCCCGCACTGCCCGGCAACGTTCTCGGTGGACCTTTGGCCGATTATGTTTCAGTTGTCTGGTTTTTACCAGAGTCTCTTCCTCTATCTCCTCTCCCTCTTTGCCCGTCTCTTCCTCGTTCTCCTCTCCCTATTCCCGTCTCTTCCTCATCTTCTCCTTCCCCTTGGTCCTTCAGCCTCCATATTCACGATTGTCTACCAAACAGATGCACATACCTGAATTACAGTAACTTGCGAAAGTATTCGGCCCCATTGAACTTTTCAACCTTTTGCCACATTTCAGGCTTCAAACATAAAGATATGAAACAAACTTTTTGTGAAGAATCAACAACAAGTGGGACACAATCATGAAGTGGAATGAAATATATTGGATATTTCAAACTTTTTTAACAAATAAAAAACTGAAAAATTGGGCGTGCAAAATAATACTTTGTAGCGCTACCTTTTGCTGCGATTACAGCTGTAAGTCGCTTGGGGTATGTCTCTATCAGTTTTGCACATCTAGAGACTGACGTTTTTTTTATCCTTGCAAAACAGCTCGACCTCAGTGAGGTTGGATGGAGAGCGTTTGTGCTCAGCAGTTTTCAGTTCTTTCCACAGATTCTCGATTGGATTCAGGTCTGGACTTTGACTTGGCCCTTCTAACACCTGGATATGTTTATTTGTGAACCATTCCATTGTAGATTTTGCTTTATGTTTTGGATCATTGTCTTCCCTGTCCCTGCTGAAGAAAAGCAGGCCCAAACCATGATGCTGCCACCACCATGTTTGACATTGGGGATGTTGTGTTCAGGGTGTTGAGCTGTGTTGCTTTTATGCCAAACATAACGTTTTGCATTGTTTTTGGTTTCATCTGACCAGAGCACCTTCTTCCACATGTTTGGTGTGTCTCCCAGGTGGCTTGTGGCAAACTTTACAGTTTTTCTCGATTGGTTACACACATTTTCTGAAAGCATGCCTCATATTCTCAGAACTCTACACACAAATCAAAAAACACACACACAATGGGCAAAACCACTAAATTCTCCTGCAAAATGAAACTTTACATTCAAAACAATGTTATCTCTCCTCAAAATGGTATTTTGTTTTCAAATGACAAACACAAACCATCATATGATTAGACATTTATAAGAACCAGTTGAACACTGATGTGCTGAATGTAAAACAAAATGATGAATTGAAAACACTTCTACTCCATTTATCATTATGACTTTGCCTTTTTATTGTTCAGTGTTAGACTTACTACAGACAGTACATACATAAGTGTGTTGTAAAATATTTGAGAATATTGTTTCTATACTCAGAACACACATATACACGGTAACAAATATATTTCATTTTTTCCCCACAAAAAAACAATGTACATCCCAACCAACACAAAGTTGCACTTAAAGTAGTCTACATGCAAAACAACAGAAAAATGTACTGTATACAGTTACAGTAAAAACAAAAACAATGTACACAGTGTACATCCTAACCAACAATACACTGTAGTACTGCAATTTTCTAATGAGAGTAGATTTCATACCTATTTTCATTTTGGAAAGTCTGGATGATGGATGCTACAGTGTACCTGCTCAAATTTGGCTGTACTCTTTGCCCAGCCTCCCTCATTGTTAGACCATGGTCAACCAAAGTGGCTTGGATCTCATCAGAGATTACGGTCCTTGGCCTTTCTCGTCCTCGTCCTCCCTTACTCTCACTCCTCTGACTCTGCCTCTGTTTCCAATGTTGGCATCCATTGCTCCAAAACAGAAGAGCTCACCTGTTGCCCTTTTTTAAAGCTCTGATTGCTAATTTTAAAACTGTGTGATAGGTGTTTGCCCATGTGATGAGTCAGTGTGCATATTTTGAATGGCAGTGTGTTCCTTGTGAAAACAAGAGATTCTCTTTGTGAAAATTGTGTCAAATGCAGAGAATTGTGTGTAGTGTTTTGAAAAAAGTGTGTTTTAGAACTGCAATTTGAGTGTAAAGAAGGAAATGTGGTTGTAGTTTAGCAGAATTGGTTCAGGGGGTTGGTGCATTAGTTACATTGTTGTGGTCATTGTGTCCAAAGTACCAGTATGTTCAAGGGGACTGAATACTTTCGCAAGGCACTGTATGTTGCTGTTTGGGACAATGTGAGGTTTCACAGAGCCCTAGAAAGTGGTTCAATATGAACCAAGGTTTTATCAATCTTTGCCTTCCACCATACTCCCCTTTCAATTTTGCAAAAATGTAAGTTGACAATATCAAAGTTGATCCCTGTCGAATGCGGTCAATAAACACGGTAGCCCTCTCCCTATCCTCTACCGCCATGCTAAGACTGCCAGAGCTGTATTTACATTCAGGACAAAGGCAGCACTTATATATTTAATTCTGAAGTTTCATTAATGCAAATTATTCACTTTCAGTGTGTGATCCAGTGAAATAGCTTCTTTCCGGGGGGGTTTGAGAGTCCTCAATATATTTATTTAGTGTTTTGATGTAGTGCTCCCTAATGCCTACTGATCTGAAGGACACAGGTTTGGCTTTGGTTAAATGAGTTGATCCCTGTCAGTCATGAGTGTGTTCAGATGTTCCATTGATCAGTCCTGGGCCTGTTGCCCTGGTAGTTACTCTAGCACTGCCGGTTTAATCTTTAGTCCCATTTCTATTCTGAGGAAAGTTGAAACAAGACATAATCAATATGGATGTTAAGGGGGGATGGATGCCTCATTTGTCAGTGGTATTCAGAAAACAAACTGATTTCCAATATATTGCTCTGTGCACTCTGTTAATCACACCAATCATAATTAATGGATGTATTCAGCAGAAAATATCTCAGAACAGATGTTTACTCAACATAAGTCAATAATCGCAGAAACCTTCAATTATTTTGCCCCCTATAGGGAGAAAAGATTAAGCATTACTGTGAGTCAATTGACAGAAGATTGAATAGATTACCTTATTATAAGGAGGCATGGTTATTATTCCCATAACTCACTCCCTATTAACAGTCTATTGTAGTGCTGACAGAGAAAGGGTAAACATAATCTAGGTCTGCTCACATGGCAGATACATATTCATCTTGATTTGATTGTCCCTGTTTTAAAGGAAAGAGCATTCAGAAACCAGAAGGGGTATATATTCTGCTCTCTGATTTCCATATCATTTCTGGGTGGTTTAAAGTGCTGTGTGGGAGCTAATTGGGCATTATCAATCACCACATAACCATGATTACATTTGATCAGGTCCTTGTTAATTTTTTGTGGGCCTCTTCTAAATATTACCATAAAGGCTGCGTCTCTCATAATAAAGGTGGGTCAATGAGCTTCAGACAAATATTGTCTTCCTGAATTACATTGTGTCATTAGGGGTGGCAAGGTGGCTTAGTGGTTTGAGCGACTGACAGGTGTCAACTTGCCTGGTTGTAAATAGACAAATTTACATTATGAAATATGAATTTCACATTATAAATCCATACGGTATTTGCAACAATCGTATGAATGTCTTTTCAAATGCCAAATACTGGTCCTGTGAAGATGACAAATACCAAATCCAAATATGTTTTCATGCGATTTCCTGTATCTTCATTGTCTATCCAGGATGGAGATTTTTCTATTTTCTCCTGCAGTTTTCTGTTTTGCTGAATCATGAGATGTGCTCAGCTTGAATGTAGTGGAGCAGATGTAGACTCCAGGTCGTCAAGACAGTGTGGTGTAAGCATTTCCTGGACATCTCTCTCCTTGCTCAGTAGTCCCTCCCCAGCCCCCCATACCCCAGCCCCCCCATAGCAGAGGTCAGGTGTAGGTCCGTGGAGATGGTGCGGGTGTGTATGCACGTGTCTGTTCAGGGTGGGGTTGAGAGGCTGTCAAACTTTTCCTCGGCCTGCGATGCTGTCAGGCTGTGGTGTTTCAAAACGCTGACAGGGTGTCCCTTACCTAACCTTTTAGTGAGAGATCTCTAAACTCACCCTCCTCTTAGGATTGGAGTGTGAGTGATGCTGTGTTAGCATGTGTGGGATGCCCTGTATGTGTGATCTTCTTTTCCTGTTCATATGTTATTCCTTCCCAACATTTGGGATCTGTGTGATTTCTGAAGACAAACAAGGAAAGCATCAACCAGAATGTAGATTGCAACTACGCTGCCAGGTTAAAAATACTGCTTAGGTGGCTCTAGTGTGCTTTTTGAGGACAGATTCCATATGGGTGTGTTATGTTTGCTATAGTGTACGCTAGCAGTAATACCTCAAAGTAGCAACCCTAAAATTAGTATCTAAAAAGATAGACTGAATCTGAATACCATTCGCCAACACAGTAGGTGTCTGTATGCGTGTTAAAAATGTGTTTGTGAACTGCATGATTCCTAAGAAAAGGAAGCAGTAACATTGCTGTCTCTCCATATATATATTTATATAAACAAATACAAATCTCTGTAGTCCTGGCCCCATATAAATGTGACAGTTTTTCTGATTTTGCTAAGCTCATCCATTGACATACTGTACTGTTTATGGATCTCAATAGAGTAGCAGGTAACATAAGCCTGTCTCTTACTCTAGCCTCAGGTAGAGCTTTTGATGCTTGACGATATGTTTCCTTGGAGACTGTTGCTCAGGAATGGTCGCTTCTGCATCTGGATCTATTTTCATAAAGCATTGCATTTCATATTGCTTATTGTTTGTCTATAAGACTGGGTCAGACCTCCACAAAATTGATAAAAAAGGAGGAAAAGCTTGCATAGCATTGCCTAGTCTGTGATTTAAATAAATAAATAATTTGTGTTATGATTGAAAAATGTCCCTTTTTATGAAAATCGATCTGGCAGGTTCCAGACTATTGTGTGAATCTGCTTGCTTGATGAGCAGATGATGTGATATATTCAGGACTACAGACAGTGCTGTTACTGTCAACAGTGTCTGGCTGCCTGCCCAATGCCCATAGCAACCTGAGTGAAACAGATGAACAACTTGATGCGGAAATACCTAGTAGCCAGGTCTGACTTTTCTAGGTTCTATTGTTAGATCTGCAGAAAAACTCATTTCAGAGACCAAGGCTTTTTTCTGTTAATTCATTACAAGCTTGTAAGCAAAAAGGTTATGAGCCTCATAAGAGAAGCTTAAGTGTGTGCACAGTCAATGGTTTTGGCAGCATTTGATTGAATCTAAGGAAATAGTCTAGCCCTAAACACTTTAGAATTCATCTTGCTAATTTTGTCAGCAGTCACAACATCAATAAATGCAAGGGAACCATTTACATTGGCAGCCATACATACCCATGCCATAACACTACCTCCACCATGCTTCACAGATGAGGTGGTATGCTTTTTATGATATTAGCAGCTCCCTTCCTTCTTCATACATCTCTCTTCCTATCATCCTGGTACAAGTTGATTTCTATCATCTGTCCATAGGAAGATCAGGGAAACCCTCTGTATATTCTTAATGCAAATACCACCCTTTAATCTAGACCTTTCATCTGCTTACTAATTGAACTAATGAGACAATGACACACACCTGTCTATGGAACAGCTGAGCAGACAATTTTCCAAATACCTTTGGACCTTAAAAAAAGGGGAGACCTAACATAAATGGTGCTGTAAGTCCAACACTGTTCAAGTGATTTGAATGTAAATATCTTTACATCACAGCAGAATATCTGTACTTTCAGCTCATGTTCATAACTAAATAATGTAACATTTCTTAATTTTCTGAGAAGTTGTTTGCAAAACATACATGTTGTGTTCCTGCTATCATTTCGTGTTCATTTTATATGTACAGTATTTTTTATGTACATTATTTACTACTTCTTTAGCTGTGTTATGTGTATTGCCAGCAGCATGGCACCCTGTATCCTAATGCCATTTAGCTTTTGAAGCTATGTCTCTGGATGGTAGATCAAATGTTGCTGGAATGGTGTTGGAGAGCCAGTAAGGACCTCTCCTCCATCTGGCCTAAAAATCAAGTCCCAGTGCCCTAGTGCATTGAAGGGGACATCTGTCCTGTGAAGGGTGCTCTGTAAAAAAAATCTGTTAAATCTATGGTAAAAAACTGGCAATTCTGGTTGCCAGAACTTTACCGTAATAAATATGGTAGAACATTTTCCACTATTACAGTAAAAGGAATTAGTACTGTTGATTTTACAGGTAAGTTTCGTATTTAATTTACCATATTTTACTCTAAACACACATTTATACCATGTATTTTACCATGTATTTTACCATGTATTTTACCATGTATTTTACCATGTATTTTACTGTATTTTACCATCAAGTAAAAGTGTTTTATTGTGAATTTAACAGTATGTAATTTAAAATAGAACTTTAATGTGACATTAATCCAATTTAAAGTTTAATGTTCCACATATATTTAGTACTAATCAGAATCTGACTGAACGTATATCCAAAAGTTGTAATATTTGATCAACCACAACCTGCACCAACTCCAATGGTGAATCACCCATTAATGAACTATGATTAGCTAACCTACATTCATGGGAACACACATCTCAGTAAGGGTTGGAATAAAGATGATGACTCAGAGTTTTTATTTGGTTTGAAAAGTAAAGATTGTTATTATTATGTAATAATGAAACATAGAGTGTTCAATGGATAAATGCTAGAAAAAAAATTATGTTTCGGCTGATAAATAAATTTACTGTGTTTTATTGTTGCAGAAACAGTATTCAAACTTTTTTTAATTTACAGTCATTTACCGTCATGGTTTGACAGATTTTCACCATGAAATCTACAGAATGTTTTTACAGTGTGTCTTGTTTTGAATGGAACATTAAACAGGTGTCCTGACTTTCTGTGGTCACTAAAGATCCCATGGCACTTACCGTAAGAGTAGTGGTGTTAACGTTTTTACATTTCAAATCTGGCCCTCATACCACCATGACAATCTAGTGTATTTATAACCTCTACATCCCCTATAACTATTTCCCAGGTAATTGATTCAAATTAAAATGTGCTCTCGGTCAAAATGCCTGGTAAAACAATTGTAAATAAAATATAAATAAATATGGATAGCATTCTTCTGCGGATTAGAAAAAACATGCACATTTCAGTTGCCGGCACTGTAATACACAAACTCCTACTCAATTTCATCAATGAGTGTGTCACGTCCAGCCCTGTGAGGCTGTCTATGTTCCCTTTTGTTTTCTGTTATGTCTCCTGTGATTATGTCTTACGTTCTCAGTGTTTTTCAGTATATACATACAGTGGTTTATTTATGGTTCTTTTGAGTTGCTCCCTCATGTCTCATGGCCTTGGCCCCCCTGGTGTTCCTTTTGTGTCTTACAGGTGTTCTGGTGG
>JACXGM010022321.1:0-16811 GCA_016801145.1 Umbra pygmaea | reverse complement strand
TGAATTGTAAAAATGACCTTAGGTCTAAGAGGGTTATTAATATAGAAACAATACTTTATTCAAATTACCTGAAATAATTTGAATTGCACAGAACTGTGCCTTGGTTCCTTTTTTTGGGCCATTCACAAAATCCATCCTGGCAGTCTGGGCCACTGAGAAAGAACAACAAAACACAGGATATCACTAGAAGTTGAGGCACTCCTGATAAACTATTACAAAGCTTGTATTAAAAATTAGCTACATGCCAACATTCATGACGAAATAAAAAAGACAAATATTTAGAAATACTAAAACAACATAATTTCACATCTCCACCATCCGTGCAAGCAACCTCTGTAATCCCTCCTGGGATTCCTTCATTTGTGCCAGGGTCTCAGCGTGGCGTTTTGGGGAGGCCACTTGGGAGGCTGCCTCAGACTCCCTAAGAAATGCCAGCAGGTCATCCTTTCTTCTGAAGCGTGCGTGGCCTCCTTGGGGTGTGAGGGGGCATGGTGGTAACAGTGGAGTAGGAACGCTGGAGGACGGAGGAGGTGATGGAGGGCAGGATGGAGATGGAGCTGGAGAGGGGGCAGGTGAGATTTCTGGTGCAGACACACTGACCTGCAGTGCATCTGGCCTGCGCACATCCAGGCCCATGGCTGTTCCCACAACAGGGAAGTCTATATCATGGTGACCTCTAGGGCTGTGTACTGTTCACATTTGAACTGATACCAGTACCAAAACCAGTACCAAAACCGGTACCAATACCGGTACCGGTACCGGTACCAATACCGGTACCTGGAATTCGGTACCGGTACCCAGTGGTACCTTATTTCGATACTTAGAAAAACTAAAGAGATGTGGCTAAAGGTGGCATCACATAAAATATACATATGTTTATAAGTTAAAAATGTATTTCTTAAATTGATTACATTTATGCTTGATGTTGGCTAGTTAGCTAAGCTGATACACAGCTGAATACCGTTATGATGGTGAACGTTAAATAACATGAGTTGTCGACATGTACTAAGCTGTGTGAAAAATATGCTAGTAAAATGCTTTATGCTAATGATGCTATAATGATAAAGTAATGAAAAAGCCCACCATCTCCAACAACAATTTTTCCAACTAGGTATTAAATTACCTGAACATGACAATGAAGTTGATGTTGATGCAGCTTACCCTGAAGTTTCGTCCCTGGAGAGCTCAACGTCTTCAGCGCTACCATTGATACCAGCACTAACAGTAACTGTGGCTGCTGTGGGCAACTTTGCTTTCAATTTGTTGAATACCTCACAGACTTCAGCTGTAAGGAATATTTGGTTAGACCAGGTGTTTCCTTAGCATTTATTTATTAGCCATTTATTTATAATTTTATGTTCTATGTACTCCGGATCATGTGCAAACTCACAAATAGCACCCTGTATCGTACGGTTACGTACCTGTGTACAGTTACAGCCTTAGTCTAAACGGTTAAATTAAACATTTGGGTTATTAAATATATATTGTTTTTTTGCTGCAATTTTAAGCAGCTGTATAATGATTGGCATCAACAGACTTAGGTCGTTATCACACCTATAGTTCGGTGGACTTCGGGGGCTGCAACATTGTTGCATTTTCCATTTGGTTCGGTTTGCTTTTGTCAAATGCACTAAACAATGTAAACACAGGTCACATGGCCAAGCTGTTGCCTAGCAATGGAATTCCATTGAAAAGGTCCAAGGCAAACTCGCCATCTCTTCCTGGTCTCAGAAATAATGGAGCAACACAAAATGTATGCTGTCTTGGGGTTTTTGGTTTTGTTTTGGTGCTTCCATCAATCAAATATTGTAATACAAGGCGAAAAGTATGAGCATCTGACAAGTCATGGAGTTGTGGAGCATTTCATTATTCGAATTAGACGAGTGAGACGGTATTGAAGGAAGTGGGCCCTGATGAGAGAGAGAGAGCTTATGTTGATCTGTTGTCCCTGTTTCACAGATCACAAGCGAGGTATGGTCATAATAAGTTATAAAGAAGGCTTTCACCTCCTTATGTGCCCACATGCTATGCCATGAACCATTCTGACTACAAGTCTGAGTCCCTAACCACTGAGCCATCTGATGCCCGAATTGTGTTCACAGGTGCAGTAATTCAGGAATGGGGAGGAGTACTGCCTACCTGGCAACTCAGAGATGCAGAGGGCACAGCAAAGAGCAGAAGGAACAAACATTGAAGGGAGGAAGAGAAAATTCACACAGGAAGATGCATGAACAGACACCTCATAATGATCTCTATTCCTGCAACAAAGGGATGTTCTTCGAGTTACCTGCTGTTAAGGTGAGTGAGTTTGGGTGTATAGCTTTTGTTACTAACCAAAAGTCCTCTGTTTCCCTGCCAGGAGACGCCTGCCCGAAGTACACCCTCACCATTGTTCCTGCTCGTCAGATGACTGACTTGCTGTTTTCTCCAAACGGAAATATAATACATGGCCATATATATGAAAAACCATAACATATATTTTTAAATATGACAACATATTTTAATTACACTGTTAAATGTGACATATATTTTAAATGATATAATATTACCATGTTTCATTGACATACATGTCATACCTCTAGTTATCATCATTTTAATGCATATAATATAAATATCCCACACTGTTAGGGTTCCTCATTCAGGTCAGGTCGCATCCACACGTGATACTGGTATTTCCTCTCTTCCCACTACACAAAAACACAGCACACATCACAGACCGAACGCATCAGATACCAGTACCTTACTTCCCACCACACATGAACGCAGCATGCCCCACAGATCACAATCACCAGAGTACTGACACCTGCAACCTATTTACACATATCATATAATGCAGCCACTCACTGATCCTCATTGCGAGGTATTGTTTCTTAGTGAACTACTGAGCGTTTCAGTTATCATTGTTAGGATAGCCTTTGTTTTGACCTCTGCTGCCTGACTACGCCTAGCCAAGTTCTTTGTACCTTTGCCCTGTATGTGGATCCGGTTTTTGTATTACTCCATTGCATATTACAAATGTCTATTAAAACACTGTATTTCTCATAACAGAGTCCTGTCGTTACAGAATACCTTGCCTAAACAAAATGGAGCCGACGGAGCTACGCCAAAGGCTTCTACAACAAGTTGCTCAGATTGAGGAATTGTGCCAGCTACTTGAACAGACTCGTTTGACCTCTCTAGCTCCTACCAGACAGGTACAACCACCGCCTCCACCATCCATCGCCATGCCTTGTAAAGACGATGGCTCCCCGGGATTATGCAAGGTGTTTTTAATGCAATGTACTATGTATATTCACCATTCCCCACTGGGAAAGCCTTGGAATGGGCTACGGCATTGTCGTCTGCTCATAGACCCGAAGTGAGAGCAGAACCAGCCTTTATCACCTTCTTAAGAGAAGTATTTGATCACCCTGTTTCAGGAGGTAATGCAGGAAATGCACTATGTGAGATGAGACAGGGAAAACGCACTGCTGCAGAATACGCCCTTGAATTTAGAACTATAGGCGCAGTTAGCGGATGGAGCGAAACCGCCCTGCTCACAGTTTACAGAAGGGGTTTAGCTACTAACCTACAAACTGAGTTGGCATGCAGGGGGGATATAACTGACCTCTAAATTTATCTCCATGTCTATAGTGGTGGATAACCTCCTGAAAAGTAAAAGACCTGCTAAACCACCCACCTTATGATCTATGCAGGCTTTGGGACCCAGTCACAAAAGGACACCTGGGGCCTCATTTATAAACGTTGCGTGTGCACAAAAGAAGACGTACGCATCTCTCTACGCAATAATTGGGATTTAAAAAAGCAAACTTGACGGGAAAATGTGCAGTCCTTCACGGAAACAAAACGGTTGAAATGAGAAATGGCGACACCGTCGGCAGATGGATGAAACACGTAGGCTTCTGTAGATCTGTCTGAAAGTGCAGAGCGTTGTTTAAACAAAATCGAAATACTGCCTCTCAGTAATAATATGAAGATGTCACAAAGCCATGCTTACAATTGTCAGCCTGCAGTGAACAAAATAAAACAAGATTGTAACGTAAATGCAAATGAAGCACATATTGCACATATTTGCAAGAAGAACACTCAAAATGCCAATATTACGGATAATATTTATGTAATTCATCCTCATAAATAATACGGTAAACAGAACAAAATCATGTTTAAAACTGATATTCTTGTCGATGTCTCTGTCTGGCGGTGCAGATAGTTAAATAAACAGATGATGATAGCTAGATAATAAATAGATAATAAATAGTATTTATTGTCCATTGGGGAATATTGTTTTCATAGTATAACTGTCGTAATCAGATACAGAAACATAGTGTTCATTTATATGCATTTTGTTCTTTTCATTTTTAAATGAGTTTCATCGTGACGCATGTCTTAACCATTTTGAAATATGCAATAAATTCCATTCGTGCAGAACTATTTTCCATTTACAATTAGATTAATACCAAACTCTGTAGATTTTCAGATACAATCAAATGGATGGTTAAAAAAGCCATGCCATCACAATGCGTAATGACGCACAATAGCTGATCTTGCACTGTTAGAATATAATAATAATAATAGCCTAATAATGCATATTATTTTTTGGCGCCTTTCATAACACTAATAACAGGATTTCTGGCGACTGGCACTTTCCAGAACGGACTGACATGTCAGGGATATCTCAATCAACCCTTAGCCGGGTTATGCCAGACGTGTTAGTCGGTATAATAGGCTTGTCGCATAATTACATTAAGTTTCCGTACACGGCGGGTGAACAGTCAAACAAAAAAGCACAATTTGTCCGGTTTCCCAAATGTAATCGGTGCTATTGACTGCACTCACGTTGCCATAAGGACAATGAATGAGAATGAACATGCGTTCATTAATCGAAAGCATTTGCATTCCACCAATGTCAAAATAATTTGGGATGCAGACATGTTGCTGTAATGTAACCAATTTTCCCCCACCCGTGGCAGACACACTTTTGCGATGAAGCGCTAGACGCTTTGACATCGACTGATATCTGACCACTTTATATTTCGCCCACCGTCCGACTTTCTTACAGCGTCTGCAAGCTTTTGCCACTCCAACGCCTTTTCGCCATTGGTAATAGGCACACTGTGCCCTTCAAACAACATTTTCCTCCTCTTTTCCATCTCGCCAATAATATTTTCTAATTCACATTGAATGAAGTGGCTTTTTTTGGTTTTCCTCCGTGTTTCCCATGCTTTCTCAATCAAAGAATATTAATTTTGGGGCGTTTCACTGACTATTTCTGGGCAAATAAGGGCGTGACATGTAGCCGCAAAAGCTGCGCTACCTATTAGAGTTGATTGTGATTTATAAAGGGAAAAAGGCGTAGGACGTGCGTGCGCATGCTTTTATAAATCTGAATATTTCTTTGCGTACGCATGTCCTATATTTCGTCCGTACGCCACTTCTGACGCAAATCCACCGCAAAGTTTTATAAATGAGGCCCCAGAAGAGGAGCCAATGCAAATGGGACGGTCTCCCATTACGGAATCAGAGAGAAAACGACGCCTGCAAAACCGACTCTGTTTCTACTGCCCAGTTCTGTACCAGTATCAAACAATCAACTGAACTTACCTGTTACTATTAAATGAAGATATTTTAGATGTGTTACTATGGGATTGATTGATTCCGGGGCAGGAGGGAACTTTTTAGATTGCTCTGTGGCTCAAAGTTTAGGCATTAATCTAATTGAATTATCCTCTCTGTTAATCTCTTGGATGGGCAACCTTTAGGATCGGGTTACGTAACCCAAATGACTGAACCAGTATTGATGCATGTGGGATTGTTACACAAGGAGGAAATCCAGTTCCTGATATTATCCTCTACCCAGGAACCCTTAGTGTTAGGATATCCATGGTTAAGCCTGCATGACCCTGACTTGTCCTGGAAAACAGGAGAAATGATTGCATGGAGTGAGTATTGTCATCAGACCTGTTTAACAGTCCCCTTCAGAGCCACTTCGGTGGAAGAATGTACCCTCACAGGACCTACCTATGTGCCCCCACAATATGAAGCGTTCTCACAGGTGTTTTCCAAGGTAAAGACTACCAACCTCCCACCACATCGACCCTGGGACTGTTCCATAGATCTCATGCCAGATGCCAGTGTTCCGAAAGGTATGATCCATCTGTTGTCCCTTCCAGAGGAAGAAGCTTAGAATTTTTACATAATAGAATCATCAAGTCAAGGGTTCATTCGACCTTCAACCTGAAGGGTTCATTCGACCTTCAACCTCAAGGGTTCATTCGACCTTCAACCTCAAGGGTTCATTCGACCTTCAACCTCAAGGGTTCATTCGACCTTCAACCTTAAGGGTTCATTCGACCTTCAACCTCACCCGTGGCATGTAGTTTTTTCTTTATTGAAAAAAGGAGGATTGAGACCGTGTATAAACTACAGGCCCTTGAATGGTCTATACAAAATTAGACTTAAGAAGTGCCTACAATTTGGTTTGAATTAAGGAAAGGGACGAATGGAAAACCTTTATCACTCACCAAGGACATTATGAGTATTTAGTTATGCCGCACCAGCAGTATTTCAATCCTTTATGAATGACATTTTTAGGGAAATGCTGGGTGTTTTTGTGGTAGCCTATATAGACGACGTCCTCATCTATTCAAATTCCATGTCCAACACATTCTGCATGTCAAAAGGGTGCTACAATGCTTACAGTAGAAAAACGTATATGTCAAGGCAGAAAAAAGTGAATTTCACGTTACTACTGTGTAATTTCTGGGCTTTGTACTGAACCCAGGTGTAGTTAGTATGACAGTTTCATGGCAGCACCTATTTTATGTCATCCTGATCCTGAGTTGTTGTTTACTGTAGAAGATACGTCTGAAGTGGGGGTGGGGGCTGTGCAGTCACAAAGACGAGGAAAAAACGCTCAGTTACATCCCTTTGCTTCACGCGAACTTATGCCCTCTGAAAGAAATTATGATGTGGGGAGTTGGGAATTGTTGGCCATAAAATTGGCCCTAGAAGAATTGGTTGGAGGGCGCCAAACACCCGTTTGTTGTTTTAATCGACCATAGGAATCTGGAATATTTTAAGAATGCCAGGAGATTAACCAACCACCAAGCTAGGTGGTCTCTGTTGTTTAATCGCTTCAGGTTTTCAGTGTCTTATGTTCCAGGAAGTAAGAACGTGAAAGCAGACGCCCTTCCCTGCCAATTCGAACCACCTCTCCACCGTCCGGAACCTGAGTACATCCTCCTCACTGACTGTATAATGAGGCCTGTAAGGTGGGAAGTGGATGATGAGATTAACGCCACCGTGCGCACAGATCCCTCTCCGCCAAAGACCCCAGAGGGTTCCGGCCAGCATTAGGCCTCATCTCCTGCTTTGGAATCATACCCCTTTGGGGACAGGTCATCCTGGCATCACAAAGACGTTAAATCTTCTGAGGAGGAAATACTGGTGGGAGTCCATGAGAGAAGACGTTTCTGATTAAGTGTTACCTTGCCCGGTTTGTGCACAACTGAAAACACCACGCCAGCTACCTACAGGTGAGCTCTTACCCCTGCCTGTACTGCACCGGCCCTGGTCTCATATAGCCATCGACTTTGTAACTGATCTACCAGACTCTTATGGTTACACCACTATACTCACCATCATAGATAGGTTTTCCAAGATGTGTCGTCTTGTTCCCTTGACACACCTGCCTACGGATTTAAAAACAGCAGCTCCAGGGTATGGTAAGCCCATCAACACCTTGTCCAAGCCACGCAGAGACAAAAGCGACATCCATACAGAAGTAAGAAGTTTACACCATGTTATTTGGGCCCATATAAAATCCGGCGACGTACCAACCCTGTCACCTACCGTTTGCAACTGCCCTGGCAGTTTCAAATGTCTCCCTTGTTCCATGTTTCATTGTTGAAGCCTGTACATTACAGTCCCCTGCATCCCCCAGTGACGCGCCTTCCTCCTCCTCCTCCTGTCGGCATTGGAGGAGAACCCGCCTATGCCATCACAGAAAGAGTGGTTTCCAGAAGCCTGCCGCCTACCTACACATATCATAAAATGCAGCCACTCACTGATCCTCATTGCGAGGTATTGTTTCTTAGTGAACTACTGAGCGTTTCATGTATCATTGTTTGGATAGCCTGTGTTTTGACCTCCGCTGCCTGAAGTTCTTTGTACCTTTGCCCTGTATTTGGATCTGGTTTTTGTATTACTGCATTGCATATTACAAATATCTATTAAAACACTGTATTTCACCTAACAGAGTCCAGCCATTACACACACATACAGCCGGTGAAATAAGTATTGAACACGTCACCATTTTTCTTAGTAAATATATTTCCAAAGGTGCTATTGAAATTACATTTTCACCAGATGTTGGCAACAACCCAAGTAATCCATAAGAAACCAAAACAAGTAAGTTCAGAAATTAAGTTATGTGTAATAATGTGAAATGACAGGGAAAAAGTATTTAACATATGAAGAAAGGGAGGTGCAAAAAGGCTAGGAAAGCCAAGACAACAGCTGAAAACCATCAGTAATTAAAAAGCAATCCAGCCCCCTGTCAGTGCAAATTAATATCAGCTGGTTCAGTCCCAACTGATGGCCTAAAAAAAAGTCTCATTGCCAAGGTGTCACACGACACATGTCATGATGGGTAAAATCAAAGAGCTGTCTCAAGACGTTCGCAACCTAATTGTTGCAAAACATAATAATGGCATTGGTTATAGGTGCATTTCTAAGCTTCTGAATGTTCCAGTGAGCACTGTTGGGGCCATAATACAGAAGTTGAAAGACTATCATTACACCATAAAACCATCAGGTGCTCCTCACAAGATTTCTGACAGAGGAGTGAAAAGAATAATCAGAAGAGTTGTCCAAGAGCCAATGACCACTTGTGGAGAGCTTCAGAAAGACCTTCAATTAGCAGGTACAGTTGTCTCTAAGAAAACAGTAAGTAATGCACTCCACCACCATGGCCTGTATGCACGCTCACCATGCAAGACTCCATTGCTGAAAAAAAGCATGTTGAAGCTCGTTTTAAGTTTGCTGCACAACATTTGGAAAACCCAGTGAAATAATGGGAGAATATAGTGTGGTCAGATGAGCGCAAAATTCAATCAATCAATCAATCAAATTTATTTTATAAAACCCTTTTTACAACAGCAGTTGTCACAAAGTGCTTTGACAGACACCCGGCCCGAGACCCCCAAAAGCAAGCAACACAAGTGATGCACAGTGGCTAGGAAAAACTCCCTAGTAGGAGGGACCTGGGAAGAGACCTAGAGAGAGGCCAGACTCAAGGGGGTGGCCAGTCCTCTTCTGGCTGTATTGGGTGGGGGATCTGAAGGTACACAGCCCATTGTAATAAGGTCAATCCGTGTTCAATTATTGTCCAGCAATGAAGATATGATGGGTGGACTGTGACCAAAATTGAACATGTTTGGAGGCGTAATGGCACATCACCCTAAAAACACCATACCAACAGTGAAGTTTGGAGGTGGGAATATCATGGTGTGGGCCTGCTTTTTAGCAAATGGTACTGGCAAACTTCACATAATTGAAGGAAGGAAGAATGGGAAAATTTACCGAGACATTCTTGACAAAAATCTGCTGCCATCTACCAGGATGATGAAGAAAAAAACGAGGGTGGACATTTCAGCAAGACAATGATCCCAAACACACAACCAAGGAAACTCTCATTTGGTTTCAAAGAAAGAAAATAAAGCTGCTAGAATGGCCCAGCAAATCACCTGACTTAAATCCCATTGAAAATCTATGGAAAGAACTGAAGATCAAGATTCATAGAAGAGGCCCATGGAACCTTCAATATTTGAAGACTGTTTGTGTGAAAGAATGGGCCAAAATCACACCAGAGCAATGCATGTGACTAGTTTCTCCACACAGGAGGCGTCTTGAAGCTGTCATTACCAACAAAGGCTTTTGTACAAAGTATTAAATGAATATCAGTAAGCATGTTCAATACTTTTTCCCTGTGTTATTTCACATTATTACACAACTTAATTTCTGAGCTTATTTGTTTTGGTTTCTTTGTATGTATGGATTACTTGGGTTGTTGCCAACATCTGGTGAAAATTTAATTTAATAGCACCTTTGGAAATACATTTTCTAAGGAAAATTATGACGTGTTCAATAATTATTTCACCCACTGTAAACAATCATTCTTGTTTGAATTTGTAGAGTATAGGCTAACTGTTAAATAACTTGAGGCAAAAAACTGTAGTATTTCTATTTTATTTATTTAAATAATATCATATATACTTTGACTGATATTATACAGTACATCACTTACATGATACACACTGTAAACCATAGGTAAATGCAGATATGGATATCAAATGTGGAAATATATGTCACATTCAAAGCTAGTAGAAACTTTCCCCAAATGACTCACAGCTGTTTTGCAGCCAAAGGTGGTTGTAATAAGTATTGACTAAAAAAGGAAGTAACCAACAAATGTTTTTATTTATTTAACTTTTGTGTCACAATAAAACAATATTTTGCCCTTTCAAAGTGGCATTTTGGTTAAAAGCCCAATACAATCCTATTTACAATAATTCTAGGTTGTCACATTACTCAATTTGGAAACGTCTGAGGGGGGTGAATAATAATGCAAGACAGTGTACATAATTTTAAAAGCATGCACTATAAATTTTGCAATACACAAACTTATTCTTGTCCTTGTGTAACCTTTTATTTCAGGTAGGGGAAAATATTGGAACACTAGAGGTTTCACATCAGCGTCAAATGACTATAAGCAAGAAGCCACAATGTTTTTTTTTAATGAAGATTTTTTGGGTGGGTAACAGGGAAGAAAGCAGGTTTTAAATTACAAATGGCCCTCACCTCTCAAGGTCTGGTTAAGAAGATAGCATTAATTACTATGTAGGACCCAAAATGCTTGGTCAACGGTACAAATGTCACTTTCACAGCCAATTGCATATCATTTGGTATGATAAAGTCAACTTTATAGACATTGTATATATGGTTCTATCTGAATTTGTTTGCTGTGGCAAACAAATTCAGACAATGTGATAGTAAGTTTTTGCAGCTTGAGAATAGAGTAAAAGGTAAAATTCCTAAACTGTTCAACAAATAAACATATTCCACCAGGATTTGAACTGTTATGTTTGAGCCAAATGCCCATACTTCCAGATTATATTATGATGAATGGAATTGGCCTATCTGTTGTTTATTTTATTGATACACAAAGAAAGTGCATCTGTAAATACAGGTCTATGATGTGGTCTTATGCTTTAGTGAAATTAAGGATGCAAAATAGAGAGGGGGTTAAAACGACAAAGAAATATTCACATGACACCAGCAGTTTGCCAATACTACTGTAGCAACAGTGGCTGCCCAGCATGACATTAACTAAAGTCACAGCCCAACGCTGGATTATTGGCCTGAGTAATGAGGCCTGGGAGCAGACTGGTGATGCTGGCATGTTGCCCTTTCCTTGCCCACATATGCAACGACACAGTCATTCCTGTCCCACCACCCTGAATGAAAGAACCCCTTCTCATTTGATGGCAGTGCTTGGCGCGCTGCCCCTTTCAGGGCCCAAAGCTGACTGTCAATTTGGATGCAACAAATTGGTACATTCTCAGAATAATAATTAGTGCAGTGAACATGCTATTGTGTAAGATGCATAATTATAGAACTGCCTTCTGGCCGCGTGACTGACTTCTGACAATTTTACCAATGACTGCAAATTAAAAGCAACCGTTTCCAAAAATATTGTATTAATTACTAAATCTCTTTTCATGGCTAACAGTACTAGACATCATATTTTATAGCTTATCCATATTTTGATGGTTGTATTTGTAGATCTCTGCAGTTATTTTTAGGGGTACTACGAAGTAGTAATCATTAGTATTATTATTAGGGGTACTCCTGTAAGAGTAACCCTATTGTAATCGTTAGTTTTTTTTATTCTTGTGCCCTAAATTGCTTAATAACACAAAAAGTACATGGTAAAAAATGCTCTAAATTTGCCCAATTATACTACAGCCCGCGGGTACCTATCACACAGAGGCCAACCCTGATTCCTCCACCAGGGGCGATACATACATGGCTCAATTTGCTAAATTCATCATGATCCCATTTCCACACCAATTGACTTACATTGCTGCATTTTAGTGTACCTGCCTCATTTCCATGATGAACAAAAAAGCTTCAAGAACTCATAAAGTTTTGGATATTTCTGTACAGTGAACATTTGACAAAACTTAAAACAATTATCATAAAATCAACGATAACTCTGATTAACCTGGCGTTCGTCATACAGGTGTCTCATACAAGCCTCCATAAATGGTGATAAGCAATAAAAGATACAATATAAGATGGCGGACAAAATGGCCGTGTGCATAGTATTATGAAATACATAATCAATGCATTTCATTGTCATTGCCATGTTAATGCAAACACCCGTATCTCACCATGTGCATTATCTGTTTCGATTTCTCAAAAGATGGCAAAACTAAAGCAGACTGGATTTTAACCATTTTCGACACAAGCTAATGCTAATAAATGCCTTTCAAAATGCTATGAATTTGCCCACAAAAACTATGGCCCTGGATTAACTACCCAACCATGGCCCGCCCCAGTTCCTTCAACAGGGGCGCTACAGGACATGGCTTAATTTGATGATTTCGTAATGATGCTATCGCCAACCTGTTTGACCTAGAGTGCTGAATTTTTGTGTACCTGCCTTATTTATTATGATGAATAAAAATGCCTCAAGAACCCATTAAGTTTAAATTTTGGATTTTTCTGTGGAGTCGAAATTTGCCAAAATATATAAAAAAATCTAATAAAATCAACAATAGGTCAGATCGGCATTCGGTATGCGGGTGTCTCATTCATGCCTGTAACAACCAGCAGAGTGAGGGCTGGCGTTAACACATGAACTGAGAGATGGACTCCATTGTATAGACTTATTTGACTATTATATTATAATAGTCCAGTGCGTATGTACTGTAGTTTTATTTATGGTTAAATGGTCAAGTTAATGTGTGCTGTTTGGCGCCTTCCTCTCTTTTACCTGGTACTGATTGGGGACCGAGTTGATCAGCTTGATGCTCGGTCCCTATATTAGCCCAGGTGAACGAGAGGAAGGCGCGGTTCATTATTACATTGTCACTGTGTATGATATTGAGGTATTGTCTTCCTGCCTTGTTGGTTTTAAAATGACTTAGTTACTGTACTATTTGTGCCCTCACCACGTCAAGTGTTGTATGTAGAATAATCGCCTATTGTTGAGATCAGGTGTACGCTTAACAGATTATTTGCGTATTCTATGCCGCGTTTAAGAGCATAGTATATTATTCTTTAGTCCTTGTGTAATCTCCCATTATATGTCCTTGCCACAAGTCAGGAGGTATTCATATTGTTATTATTTGAAGCAACTAAGTTTCATTAAAAGAAACAGAACTTCTCCCTGCCTGGTCTCCCTCTCAGAGGAAAGAAAAGCAGGCTGCGCTCAGTCTTCCGTCTATCATCATGGGAAGGGTGCCTGACCAGGAGACACCAGCAGAGGAGTTTGAGCGACTCCATGGTGCATTTGGCTACTCACCCCCCATGTGGCCATGGAGTGGATACCACCAGCCTATCGCACCCACACCGGACCTCTGGGAATACCCCTATGATGACAAGGACCTGGGTCTCCTCGGATTCAAGGACCGGGGCTCCGCCAAGGAATTTCTCGCGGGGTGCTATAGGGGTGAGGTTCCCGTAGTGTCACCAGGGAATGTCACTCCTCCGAGGAGTTCCTCCGGTGACTGTCGCCAGACGGTTTTATGGAAGGAGCCACCGGAACAGGCAGCATTGGCGTATAGTATGGCCCCGTGGGTACCCAAGTCAACACCTTGGTGGGTGACCTCAGACATTCCACCACCCATGGGGCCTGGAAAGACCGTTTAGCTGAAGCTGCCGTACATACAGTCCTCGCAGGCAGACTACATGAGGGTAACTACGGAGCGGCTACAGGCCAGTGAGGGTGCGCTACAAGAGGCAGGTGCTGTGGAACGGCCCAAAGAGGAGCTACCTCAGGAACTGGAGGGATTATTTCAGCTCCTACTATGTGAGGAACCCGAGGAGATGACGATTGAAGAGGGTTTCAGATTGGCAGCAGCTGAGTCATTGGAAGAGGCTATCCTGCTGACCAACGTACCCGTCTCAGCACACCAACCTTCGGACCTGGCCTCGGTGTTGCCTCCGCCCGCCACGGCTACTGACCGCACTCCGCCCGCCACGACAGCGGTCCCATCTACGGCTGCCACAGCAACGCACAAACCTTCGAACCCTGCCTCTGCACGCCAGCTTGCGCACCAGCCTCCGGCCACCACAGCAGCTGACCAGCCAGAGCCTACCACTGTGCTGAAGCCACCACCTGGGTTCTCTTCGGGGCTGCTGGCTCCAGGGTTGTTACCGCTGCGCTTGAACCATCAGTGCCCGAGAGCACTACTTTACTGCTGGAGGAGCCACATCAAGCAGCTAAGTCAGAGAGGCTGCCCTGGCTGCCGCGACCTCCAGCGGAACCTCCACCGCCGAAGATGTGATGGGGGGCTGTGTTGGGGGGCTCTTTTTTTTATTTATTTTTTGTCCTCAAAAAAGGTGAGTCCTTGGGGTGGGGAACTGTAACGACCAGCCCAGTGAGGGCTGGCGTTTTACACATGAACTGAGAGATGGACTCCATTTTATAGATGTATTTGAGTTATTTAATAGTCCAGTGTGCATGTGCTGTAGTTTTATTTATGGTTAAATGGTCAAGTTAGTGTGTGCTGTGTGTAGTCACGCAATCTCCAATTTATGTCCTTGCCACAAGTCAGAAGGTATTATTACTATTATTATTTGAAGCAAATAATTTCAGAATGAGGCTATTTCCACCCCATCTGACCTACAGTGCAGAATCTTTGTAATTTGCCATATGGCTAACAAAATGGCAGAAGAGAAAGTCAAACGACACTTGAGAGCATCAAATTGTCATTATCTCCTGAACCGATCCATTGGTACCATTGGAATCGTATTTCCCTATACTTACAATATCGGAGTACCCTGTCGCATTGTTCCTTGCAACTATATTTTGTATTGTTTTTTCAACCCCATTTTTCCTCCCTTCCCAATTCCCACTAACCCTGCCTTGTTGTCAGCTCTGAAACTCATTGGACAGATCTGTGGGATAGGGACGTGCACATGGTTCATTCAACCACTCTTCCGTCCAACCGTTCTTTTTACCCAACACAGAAATCTTTAGTCGGATCATGCACAGGATGATTACATTCACCAACTGTACTTCCGCAATTTACAGGTGGACAATCTGCATACAAGGAGTCGCAGGAGAGAAACGTGGCAGGATAGATAATCTGATTTATGTAACCCAAAACCCATCAGCGCCAGGGGCAGACTGGCCATCGGGAGGATCGGGGGTTTTCCCAAACGGGCCGTCACATTTTACTTTGACAGCTGGTCGGACGTATTAAAACAAGTGACAGTAGGCTGAAATGGATAGGCTGTTGCATCCCCAAAACTGCGCTTTGGCCCGGCTGTCAAATCGAGAGAGAGTTCCTCTATATTCAAATGAGGAGAAACCCAGAGTGAATGATTGAGGAACGCGGGGAGCGACAGATACAGCGCCCCCCACCGCCGGCCGCTCCATCCAAAGTCCCGGGCCGAATTTTTGCCCCAGTCCATCCCTGTTCAGCGCTATGCCAATTTGGGCTGCAAGGCATGGCAAGGCAAGGCAAGTTTATTTGTATAGCACATATAATACACAATGGAAATTCAAGGTGCTTTACATCAAGGTGCTTTACATGATTCATTACTTTTTATTAATATCCTTCTTCCCTCATGCTCTACATTTACTATCATACTGTCACATTAAGATCAACAAGTCAACAGTCAAATGAATATAAGAGAGCTGAAGGTTATTCATACTGGAATTAAGGGTAAAGAAATGATTCTGCTTAGAATGAACAATCTGAGGGTAAACATCTCGAAGAAAAAAATGGCCATTTCATTGGGATATTTCAATAATACATACATTATACAATTTTTCCATACTTATGGATTGCAGATAATGTGTTAGAGATGAAGTATGCACATGAGCTTGCAGTGCAAAAGAATAATCTGTGTACTTATGCTGCCTTCGTTGAAAGAGACATACATCATTAAATAAAAAAAATGTGTTGGCCAGACAACGAAATTTGAAAGAATAATCATCTCTTAAATTATAAGCAACGGTAACACTTTACAATAAGGATACATTAAGACACATAATTAATGCATTAACAAATATTATCCCATGATTACTTGATGCATCTATAGATCATGATTTATGTATGAATGTGTTAATAAACATGGTTAAATGTCTAATTATAAAACGGGTCCGGTGATATCTGCAATTTGATTGGCTAAAATTGCATTCCAAGGCTATGACAATTCCCCGATATCCGCACTGTAGAATGTTGCCTTTTCACTGAAGTGTAATCAAAAAGTATCACTACGCCCCCCTGAGGAGCGTAACAAAATAAAAAAACATGGCGGACAATTCCTCTCGCTTCAAATCTCAACACCAACTTCCAAATAAGACCATCTAAAAAATAAAAACGATTTTATAATTCACTTACCACAAAAAGTTTGTCACTGATGTAGACATGCTAACCAGCCACAGGTTTGAAGTAATCTAATCTTTTTTGTAAAAGTGTGTTTTCGTGACGAAGTGATAGCTAGCTAGTGGCTGTCATTGTCAACACCGGTCAATACACCGGTGGCTGCTCGTTAGCCTGTCTGACCTA
>JACXGM010022320.1:0-11286 GCA_016801145.1 Umbra pygmaea | reverse complement strand
TTTTATGTTTCTTTCTGTGTTTAGTTGTAATTTGAAAGTCTTAATTGGCATTGGAAAGTTTTGATTACATTGCCAAAGCAAGTGGATAGAAGAGAAGAAATATACAAGTACACATTTTCTCTCCCCCTCACACTCACGTGAGCTCTTAACTCAGCAATGGACCTGTCCATCCGACCAGGTGGAATTGATTAGAAATTCACAAATGCACCTCCACATTCACACACACCACATACACAAACCTCCAATGCTATATTAAGACGCCCCCCCCCAATGGCCACGTTTCAACGTCCAACACTCACACACCTCCCCTTCTATTAAATCTAATCATTTCAAGGCAAGGTCATGGTAAGGTTTTTCAACGTTAAATAGTTTTATATATATCCTATTTGACACCATAATAATATGTATGCAGTAAGATCAATCAAATATATTTGTTGCTGTGTAACTTCAGTTAACACAGTACTGAGTACAGCAGTGGTGTCTGTAATGTTGAGGGGATATTCTGTAATTACAGCAGTGTTTTTTGTACTCTAATGTTATAGCATTATTACTTCTAATGTTATAGCAGTGGTTTTTGTAATGTTACTGCAGTAGTTTATTAGTGTAACCTGGCTGCTCAATGTCCAGATGGAATCTGGTTCCCTGGTGCAGCACTGTAACCTTTGGCCCCTTGTCTCTATAGTTACATAACTACCTGTTCAAGCAGGTGTGTGTGTGTTTAAGAGCAGGGTGCATCTGACTGTGTGTTTGGGTGGTGTTTGAATGAGAGTGCAAGATTTACATTTTTAGTGTGCGTGCGTGCATGAGTGCTAGAGGCTGTTCATTGTCCAATAAATTAAGCCAGCTGGAGAATGTGAATCTAGGGGTGACAGAAGGTCACAGAGATGTATCAACTAACCTATTCTCACCAGACACAAAAAGCCACATCAGGTAGGGCTCTTTGAGCTATGGGCCAGGGCTCTCAGATTGGGACTCTTCAGCGTGTTGCTCTCTTTCATCTGACCCGTAGACAGGGCAGCAGCTGGGTCAAGTCTCCACACAATGTTATGGAGTTTTCCCTGCCTTCTTACCGCTGTCTCGCTCTCTCTCCGTCTCTTCTCTAGACCTCACCTTTCTTCATGAGAGCTGCAAGTCATTCCACGGGGAGTTGGTGAACTTTGAGAAGATGGTGAGTTTACATTCAGCGACTGACAGGGCAGCCGTAGACCTGCACGTATTCTGTTTGACAGACCCACAGTACTGACCTGCCATCTCAGAGCTTTACTTCACATTTACTGAGCGAGCGTCTCCTGTGTTTCCAGCATAAAGTTGCAGAGATGGTGAGAAGCATCCGACGATACAGGAGCTCACAACTGGGTGAGCACACACACACCACAAACAACTCATGCACACCACCCACACACACACCCTACCTTTTTGACTGGCAGTGAAGATTAGTGGGAACAAAGCTCCGCCCTGCCATCACAGAACAACACAGCCCTTAGGCCTGTCTCACAACTCCACCACCACTACACAAACACACACAAACACACAGCCAGGCATTCCTAACACATCATTATGTTATTGTCTGACAAACTGCTCGCATCCTAACTGCGCCATTATCTTGTGGTGAATTCCTTCATTCATTACTTCGCCTAATGTGAGTTATGGAACATTAGAAGTCAAACCACATAATGATGTTATTATCACGTACCGTTTGGCCAACGCTCTGAACATGTCTTTGCATGTGACAACGTGCTTCACACTCCTACTTTTCTTGTTACATAACATCACACTGCCAGCAGGGGGCCTCGGAATGTTTTAGCACTGAGATCCAGACCAGTTGGTTAAATTAATTGACGCCTCGCTAATTCATTGAACATACAATAACATAACAGCAATAACTTTAGCAGTCTGTGCTCAGCGTCTGCATCCATTACCTTTTACAGAATGCTTGTAAAGCCATGGAGGATTCAATCACACTAAGCTCATTAATGACTGGCACAGATGCAGCTAACGCTGTTCTACTCTCAGTACTCTGCGGACGTACTGTAGCTTGAGCACGACACGAGATACTCAGTACCGCAGACTAACATTATTGGTCACAAACCCATTATTACTAGATGGTTATACAGGCCAGCGTTTCCCAAACTAGGGGGCGCTACCCATCTGGGCAGTACAGTGTAGCAGTTTCATTGAAACAACAAAACAGCATGTAGAGGTGTGTACTAAGTGTACTTACCCAAGGGGCATCACTTGTAAAAATGTGTTTGAGGAAAGCTTATTTAGAATTATAAACACTTATTTGGAAATGATATGTAAATATATCTGATGACATGATGCCACTAGCTCAGTGAACCAGCTAAAAACAGTACTATTGCACCTGAAACCAAAGGACACACAATGAACTTTGCATAATGTAAGCCAGGACTGGTGTTTTTCCCAGTTATACTGTATCTCACTCAAGGACTGGGCTTCATTTAAACCTACCATATTTCAGTGTCTTTACCCAGAATTCATCCTGTTCCAATACACTTCTAATTGTGACCAGTGAAGTCCAAGCTGTGAAGGTGGTTGAGGTCTGTGCGTGTTTCCTAGTAGTTTTAGGGTTTGTTACGGCACCCGAGTCCAGCCTGTGGGTTTATTGACCCTGGGGGGAAAGCTCTACTGTGTAAACACTGCAATATTGGTTGGATTGAACTTAGCCCCTGATCTGGTGACACAACATCTGTACAACTTCATTTACCTGGTTTCTAAGGCTTCAGGTCCTTTTTTGACATGAAGAACACAGACTAGATTGGACGGATCCCGCAGTGTGTACAACGAATGCTGAGTAGCTCGTACCTTAGAGGAGCTAAATGTGTTCCCTTTTTACACAAATGTTCTGTCGCCTTCATTCAGAATACTCAAACTAAGTAGAGGAGGTGCTGAGAGCCCTTTTAGCAGCTGCGTGTTATATTTTCTAGAGCGCAGTAATGAATCTGGGCTTGGGTACCTAAATCCCAGAGGCCTGAGCATCAACATCTTATTGTCACAGTCCTCTAATGGACTGTAATGGATCACAAAGTGACTCTATTTAATTACCCTTCCTCACTCTCCTCCACATGTTTTCCATCTTTACATCTCCACCTGAGTGCCGGTGGTCATTTAATTCTATCAAGTACAGGTCACTTCACGCTCTCAGTGAGCCAGAGCGCACGGGGAGGCATTTAACTCTGTATTTCCTGTCAGATATATTACTAAGTCAGAAAGGGTTGAATAAATACTCCCCATGAAAAAAAGCTCAGAGTCAAAACAGCCTCTGGGTCTAATGGCTAAATGGCTGTCTAATCCTTTAGTATGTTTCTGTACTGTTCAAAGGCTTTTTCAGTCCACAAAAGGCTGCTGGGTTGGTGGCAGAATGGGACGACGGAGGCGTCTGCATCCAGGGATTTGTTGCGCTCAGAGTGAAAAAGCATTTTTGTTGCTACTGATAGCTGGCTTGACATAAAGACTGTTTCGCTGTTGGCTAGAACTGAATCAAACCAGTTCTGTGTCGCCTGCTGCATTGTGTGGCCTGGTCATGAGCAGATGCGGTTTGCAGTCTCAGTGCTTGTTGGGGTGTCTGCCGCCATCTGGTGGTGAGATTACCACATTGTGTGGTGACGGCAGGTTTTCTGGTGTTATGTGACTGTTTATGCAAGAAGTTGTGACGAACTGATCTCTCTCTCTTGCCCTCTCTCTCTCTTGCCCTCTCTCTCTCTCGCCCTCTCTCTCTCTCGCCCTCTCTCTCGCTCGCCCTCTCTCTCGCTCGCCCTCTCTCTCTCGCCCTCTCTCTCTCGCCCTCTCTCTCTCGCTCTCTCATCCTCTCTCTCGCCCGCTCTCTCTCTCTCTCCCCCTCTCTCTCTCACCCTCTCAGCCCTAGATGCAGAGCCTTCCCCCTCTCACCTACAGACCAAGGCCTACGTTCGCCAGTTGCAGGTAATCGATAATCAGAACCTTCTCTTCGACATGTCCTGCAAGCTGGAGCCCAAAGACATGTGAGCCGGAACAGGAGAGTATCGGTGGAGATCACTGGCCTCAGCGATGATTGGACGAATCTGCTCGGCCTCCTTTGTAACTTTGCTTTGTTGGTTGTGTTTCCTGGCTTCCTGTCTCCGTACTGGCCTTGCTGTCATGATCCATGGCAGACTTTTGTGTAAAATACTCAGAAAATAACTGGAACTAATTTCTTTAAAAGTTTTTTTTGGTAACTTAATGAGTTTGTGTGTGAGGAGACCCGGATGTTTCTGGACCTCCGGATCATGTTTGAGAACAATAACAATGGAGCTGATTGGTCCTTTTAAACAGACGATGGGATTGGATGAATAATAAGCTTTTATTTGATGTGTTTTCTTTGATACTTTTCCCAATGTCAATTTATGCTTTTGCTTCCACATTCAAGTGAAGCCTGTCCAGTTTGCACTGCCACAGAAACATCTCTCCCTGACGGAACCAGGCCAGGATCTAGCTGCTTAGAACAGATGGAGAAAGGTCCGCTTTATTTTACTTGACCAGTTGAACTGAAATCTCCCTGACATTTGGCCTCCAGAGGGATTTCACAAACGTATCCACCTTTCCTGTTTGAACTAAGATGTGAGACAATCCAACCCTGTGACCTCTAACAGTTGAACCAATTCCTCTCAAGTCAATATTGTCACTTACCACTGACAGCTCGGTCATAGCTCAATCGCAGCCCTCAGTAATTCAGCGACGGTCAGACAACAGAAGATATTCCCAATTACTAGTGTATTCTAATACAGCTGGGCTAACATAACTCTGAGTTTACATCTCTGGACAAAAGATGCCACTGTGAAACAAGATGAGGCATTTGGTCTAATCAGGGGCAGGGAATGAACGTGCTCTAATCCCTGAGAGGTGCTGCAGGCCTATTGGCTCCTCACGTCAAGGAGCCCTCTCATTGGTTGAGTATGTTACTGATTGACAGCTTCCCATTCAGAAACAGGCCTCAGGTACACTAAATATGTAGTACACATGATGGCAGGCCAACATATTTGTATTAACAAAGCACTTTTGCCTGACCTCAGGGCACATTTCAATGAGGACAAATAGTGAGAATTTATGTGATTATATAACACTTTGAGTTTAGCTTAGTCGAATATGATTCTGTTTTCCTTGTACAGTACCGCAATTAAAGCCATTGTCGCAGAATGCTGAACTAAAGACTATAGCCAAGACACTATCATAGCCTCCACTTGAATTACATTGTAGTATAATATAGTTTCTAAAATTCAGATGGATTACTTTTCCCATTAAAACAGGAACAGAGTTTAACAATTGGACTCAGTGAAGTTGACACCACTTGTTTGCCTGCGAATCTCTCAGGATCACTTCCTGGGTCCCAACTGGAGAGCAGTCTGGCGACGCCTGTACAATAAAGCTGTAATGTAAATACTCTGTGTAAATAGCTAAATAATATGGAGACTCTATTTTATGTATGACATTGTGGGATGGTTACTCATGGAGAATATTTGTTTTGTAAATCTGAGAATGAGTGTACAGTTTAAAAAAGAAAATAGACAGAAATGGAGTCTGCTAATGTAGTTGAGTTGAATTGTACATCATATTCCTTCTGTTGTTTTTTGTTCTTAAAGAGATAAGTCACCCTAATAAAAACAATGACATTAGTTTGCTGACCCTGAATAGTCAGTGTGCAAGGTTTGACAGAAATCCATGCTTTCGTTGAGTTTTACTTGACATTATATACGAATGCTAATGTTTTAGCATGTGGCAAAAATCCCAATCAAGTGCAGTTAACAATTTTTTGCATTTCATGTCTTATCAATCTCGTAAAAAAGGTTTTGAAAATGGATTGTGAAGTCATCACAATTTGTTGATTGGATATGGATGCATGTGAACATTAGAGCACTGGTTTTCAACCCTCTCCTCTGGTACACCAGACATTCGACAGTTTAGCCCAGTGGTCCTCAAACCCTTCCACGGAGGGCCTTGTGTATGCAGGTTTTCCCTTTTACCTTGTACAAGCCTGATGGAGTAGCTCACTAATTGGTTAGGATCTCCCCTCACCTGGCAGTCTAGGTCCTAATTATGCTCTAATTGAAGGGAAAGACCAAAAACCAGCATACACTAGGCCTCCATGGAAGGGTTTCAGGACCACTGGTTTAGCTCATCGGATTCACTAATGAAGGGCCTGATCATTAGAACATAATTTGAATCAGGTGAGCCAGCTCAGTGGCTACAGCTAAACTGCGGAACGTCTGGTGTGCCCCGAGGAGAGGGTTGAGAACCACTATTAGAAACATGACTACACTTTCATTATTTCTACATTAGTGCTAAACTTTCATTATGGCAAAATCAAAGCTTTCAAACTTTTGAATTGAAAGTTACTATGACAAAAATGTACTCAAAGCTGTTTGGTTTTGCCATTTAGAAATTACAGAACAGTTTATATTAAGAGTACTACATTTACAGTTGTCATTTAGCAGATGCTCGTATCCAGAGCGAAGTACAGTAAGCTCCCTGGAGCAATTTAGGGTAAAGTGCTTTGCCGAAGAACACTGACATTTGTCAAAGTGAAGAATCGAAAGATCAACCATCCGACTACAAGTCTAAGACTCCCTAACCACTGAGCAGTCACTCTCTCTCTCAGGGCACTGTTTGTTTCATCGGTTTCTGTCATCGGTTCTGTCAACAGGGGGACTGAAGAGGGGTCCAGGAAACAATAAAAAATGTTTAAAAAATCTGAAACATTGCAAAAACTAGTTTGGAATAGCATTTGAAGAAGGAAATCGTGCTGATCTCTGAAATCAGAAGAAGGAAATCGTGCTGATCTCTGAAATCAGAAACACTCCAAAAGGAGAACATGACACTACAGAGTTCTGGAAAATAGGTATTGTGGAAAAGACATTGCCTGGCGCCCGAGGAAAGAACAGAGAAAAATTAGGAATGGCCTAAGGTAAAACAATCATACCCAGTGGTCTTTTAAATATAAAGGAGAGGGGGTTATTTTCTGGCTATGTATGGGTCTAGAAGCTGTCTTTTTTCTATTTCAGCAATTGACGGCACCAGGAGCCTCCAAACTCTTTGGGCAGTTCTTTATCATACAGAAAGATTACTGCAAAAATATATTGCCATAGCAACTGGGGTTTTTCACAGCTAAAAAGTGGACAGTTTTCCACTGGCCAATTTAATCTCTAAATTTAAATCCAACTTCACAAAGCTTTCATTAGCTGAAGATGAGACTTACGGGAAAACACTTAAAACGGAAGCTGCTCCTGGCCGAGTATCACAACTGGAGATAATAGGGTATCTCCTACAGTAAGTAGGCTGCAGTTCCGACATGCAAAGGATGTTTCTGGAAGTGGTCATTCCTAAATGGTGAAACCAATATCTACAGCAATACAAGTTAGAATGTTTCATAGTAATTGTCCATTTCTAATATTTTTTGGGGTCAATAAAACACATTGCATTCATTATTACAGAAGACCTTTATTTAGCTGCAAAATCACATCAAATTATTTTTGGATAATTTGAACATGGTGTATAAATTGGATTGATGCTAACATTATTACCAGGACTTTTGAAAATAATGCTGGGGACATATTGAACATAAGTATGGATTGCTGTGATACTTGCTAAATATTTCTTACAGAGTATGGAAACGATGTAATTGTGGGATTTAGGTAAAATGCCCCTTTTAGTAAGGCTGGGGGATGTTGATTCACATCAGGTTTTGTAGAAGTCAGTGTTTACGTCATCTCTCCTGAATCTCAGATGTTAGAAGTGGCCCCAGGCTGTAGTAGAGTAGTTATACAGCTGGCTGACTGGGAAGATGGAAGCCTCTTTTACACACGATTTAGAGGCAATGCCTTGTGAGACTACTGCAGGTAATTCCAGCATGCAACGTGTTGCCCAACCCTTTGCTACAGAGGGGCAAATGCAGTGGTTTTCAAGCCAGGCCATGTATTTGAAGTACCCCTGAGCCAGCACACCTGAACTGGTCTGATCATCTGACCCTTAAACATTGAGTATTGTGAGCTAGTTCTGAGTTACGCTGTAGAATGCTTGGGGTTCCCCGAGCAGAGTTTTGAAAACCACCGGCCTAGTGCGTGCAGCTGTTGTCCTTCCAATTGGTGCCCAATTAATTCTTAGACAACCAGGTTAGGTGAGATCCTAACCAAGTAACGACCAAACTAATCAATAAAATTCAAGGTAAGAGTGAAAAACGGCAGACATTCAGACCACGGAATCAGTTTCACACTTGTGGGCTGAATGAGTTGTAATTTAGTTCTAGGTTCCTCGAGGGCAGAACGTTTGGGTTCTCCCTATTAGCTAACTGTCCTGACCTGGGGTTGCAGATATGACTCAGGTCCTGATTAGGAGAAAACTAAGCATTTCACCCCTCCAGAACAGCCCTTCTACCTAGCCATACCACCCCCCCTCGGTCTACACAAGTGATGAGGAAGTCTGGGTGTCCTGCACCGTTTTCATCTTGGGGGGGCCATTTAACGGAGTTCCAGCTAGTACACAACTAAATAAAGCCTCTACCGATGACACTGCTGTGTTTCGTTCTTCTTTCACTGAAACCTGGCTACTTTACTGTCTCCCATGTTTTCTTTCATTTGTGTGAACTGTTCAACAAAAATCTGCATCACACTCATGTGAAGTGAATTGGACAGATATCAGATAAAGACAGGAAAAATGGACACAACTTGTTTTTCATCCCCTCTGACACTTTAATTGAATTGGTCCGACATGATGAAATGTACAGAAGGAGCACAGACCTGGTTTAAGCTAAGCATGGTATGGCAGGCCTTCTAAGGTTCCCTGTAGCTACTACAAAAAGAACAGGAGGTAAGAAGCATGGTATGGCAGGCCTTCTAAGGTTCCCTGTAGCTACTACAAAAAGAACAGGAGGTAAGAAGCATGGTATGGCAGGCCTTCTAAGGTTCCCTTCAGCTACTACAAAAAGAACAGGAGGTAAGAAGCATGGTATGGCAGGCCTTCTAAGGTTCCCTGTAGCTACTACGAAAAAAACAGGAGGTAAGAAGCATGGTATGGCAGGCCTTCTAAGGTTCCCTGTAGCTACTACAAAAAGGAGGTAAGAAGGGAACAGATGAAACAGGAGGTTCTCTCAACGTGAGGACACAGTGCTCCTGTTTACATGGCCTCCCTAAACCCACCCAGAGAGAAAATATCTACAGGGGGACAGAGACAGATGGACAGACAGACACGTTTCTGACAAAAGCCCCCCCGTATGATCTGTTATTGTTACCAGCATCCCACTTCATTCACAATGAAACACTTTTTCTTTAGATTAATAGCCATGCCTATCATATTACCCATATACAGTGTTTATATACTTATTCAATAATTAGCTTCGGGATTTTATTTTCTAAATCCTCAGTTGACAAGTCTAACAGCAAATAAGTAAAAAGGCAAACGACCAGCAACAAAACTGATTTAACAGTACAACGGTTGACACCAAATGGGCATTTAGTCACTGTGCCTCGACTAAAAGAACACGTAAAGGGATTTGGGCCAAGACGGAATATGATGACGCTGTCTTTGTTAACAACACACTGTTAAAAAGGGCCTTTGATGACTGCACCGTTTAAAATGTGAATGAGTTGACTGTCAATGACGAAACATTTGATTAAATGGGTAAATGTGAATTATCAACAAAGTGCTCTCAGGTTTAATACCGGCCTAACGATGTGCTCTTAGATTTAATACCAGCCTATGAAATGCTACGAACCAATCACAGGTACCAGCCTTGAAGAGAGGTTCATCTCCATGGGTTGCGTGTTTCAGGCTTGTGGTCGCATACAAGTGCATAAAGCACAGACACAATTTCAGGAATCACAGTTATTTGTTTAAGAAAGCACTTGACAGAAAGCAGAGTTACAGACATGTCTTTTGTTTCAGTTCAGATGGTCTATTCTGCTCTGGCTCACAACATGAGAACAGTCAGACGACATCCAGAATAGTCCTTCAAAAGCTCCTGTCGCTAGCGATGGGCAAACAAAACTTCATTGCTGTTCTTCCAGCAGCAAAATATGCTGACAGCACTTTTCTTTTTCAAAATAAAGGTCATTGTCAGAATACCTTGTTAAACTTCAATGCAGCTTTTATTTTGAAAAAGAACCTGAGTTCCTGCTGCTAGAACAGCAATGAAGGTTAGTTTGCCCATCACTACCTGTCGCTGAAATAGAAACACCTCCATGACCCCTATGCTGACAGTGGATGTCAACATTTATCCTGAAGTTCAGTTATGAAAGCATACATTTACCCTTAAACAAAACCACTTGAAAATAAAAGTAGTTAATGAAAAATACAATTATGAACAAATCCTGTTGGACTGGTTCAAGTAATGTCCGGGCTCTCTTTAGAGTCAGGGGGTGTTTTATTGTTGATGTATTGGCTCTCTTTAGAGTCAGGGGTGTTTTAGTGTTGATGTATTGGCTCTCTTTAGAGTCAGGGGGTGTTTTAGTGTTGATGTCCTGGCTCTAGAGTCAGGGGGTGTTTTAGTGTTGATGTCCTGGCTCTCTTTTGAGTCAGGGGGTGTTTTAGTGTTGATGTCCTGGCTCTCTTTAGAGTCAGGGGGTGTTTTAGTGTTGATGTCCTGGCTCTCTTTTGAGTCAGGGGGTGTTTTAGTGTTGATGTCCTGGCTCTCTTTAGAGTCAGGGGGTGTTTTAGTGTTGATGTCCTGGCTCTCTTTTGAGTCAGGGGGTGTTTTAGTGTTGATGTCCTGGCTCTCTTTAGAGTCAGGGGGTGTTTTAGTGTCCTGGCATCCTGTGGCATGGATGATGAAGTGGCATGTCATTTCAGCTAGCAGGGTCCCAGTCTTCATATCTGAACGAGTTAGTTGTTGTGAAATGGTTTTGGTGCACACGACTATGTTAAAATGTACCATAATACTTAGTGTTCTTTGCATTTAGGAAAATGACGGCAACAAGCTTTCCATCATGCATTTTGTCAAAACAAACTGGAAAACAAGACCACGTGCATTGGTTTAGTGTTTGTGTGGTGGGGGGGGGGTCCCATCCACGTTCAGAGTTCTGATAGAGTCCGTATATCCAACCACACAGAAGAGAAACCAGGACACTGCTGGAGCCAAGGAACAAGATACTGGACACAGCCTGTTCACAGCTCAGTTCAGTCCCGTCTCCATTGGCACTTTCAGAGAGAAAATTGCATTATCTAATAACAAAGTTCTGACGTCTATTGATTATGCAGCAAACAGTTCTCCGTACTGCAAATCATCTACCTGAGAGAACGTTCAAACAAAATCAGCCCCCCCCCCCC